>JAODUK010032962.1:0-22363 GCA_027564635.1 Typhlichthys eigenmanni
CCTAAGCCATTCTTAGATTTATAAAGTAACAGCACAACTTTGAAGTCTATTCTGTATCTAACTGGAAGCCAATGCAACGATTTAAGAACCGGAGTGATGTGCTCCGTTCTCTTGGTGCTGGTCAGCATTCTAGCAGCAGCATTCTGAATGAACTGATCACCAATTATTTTCACAAGCCCTTTTCTACAATGAGGTGAGAGGAGAGTTCAGGCTCAGCTAGAGCAGTATTTGGAGGGAATGTCATGATAGGCATTCAATGACAGCATCTCTCTACCATGCCACCTTGCTGCTCAACATTTGACACAGCATTCCGTTGATTTTTATTTTTTCGGCTTGGGCCAACTGCATTGTAATCTGCCAAGGTCGTGGCTAGCAACGGAGCCACGAAGACCAGACTGCGCAGGACTGAGGATGGATAATCAAAATTAATCTTCTTGCAGATAGAGACAAACATTATCAGCAACCATGCGGTCGGAATGCCAATGGGCCTTATCTCATTCCACTGGCAGGATGTTTGCCCAGTGGAATGTATGTGTTTTATGTGGGAGAAGATCAAATGTCTGTAGATATGACTGTCTGTTTGTGGACTACAATTATATTGTTAATATCAGAAAAACAATGAAACGGCCCAGCCAGGCTGAAGGATAAGACCATGCTGTAGGACGTTAATCACTACAGTACATGCGTGACCAGTGACCACTCCTACCAATTCCGTTTCCCCCTTATAGTTTTGCATATTCACACTGCAGAACACCTCTACCACACTCCTGGATCACGGTATTGAAATACATTGTTGCCATAGTGATGGACAGGTGTCCTTCCTCCAGTACCTCTGGCCAGACAGATTATTTGCAATACAAGACAAGTGGCAATTCCTGCCTTTATCTCTTTTGGCCTAAATCCACAAACACATCCTTGTACCTCTATACAAAGAAGCCCTTTGTTAATAAACAGCATGTCATTGCATGTCAAAGCCCTCACTGTCCTAATTGAGTCTGTGTTACAGCACAATTTGGCTGCCTGCATCGGCTCAACTGTAAGCTCAATCAATGACCAATGCTGCGGACACCTATGTTCTGACTAGGGATGGCACCGACACGATACTGAGGTCGGAGATCACTCTGATACCGACTTAAATAGCTATATCGGTATCGGTGACATACATCGGTATCGGTGACAATTGGACAGTTGTAACCGATCTATGGGGCTGATCCAATTAAATTAGTTGCGTATGTCTACTGTCAAGCATTAACAATGTCTAACACACTAGCCCAGGCCACACTAACGGCAGCAGGTTTCTAAAATGTCCTAAAATACAGAATGGCTGTCATTTACTTTGCAACTTAACATAAACCAAATCATTCAAACTAAATCAATGACATCATTGTAATATGTCCTTATATTCATATATAGCGCATGTTACGTTATGTTTTACAGAGTTAGGAAAGCAATGTTCAAGCCTGATGGTTCCTTACACAAAACATGATTCCCAGTCTCTTCCACCAGTCACAGAGAGGAACACAGCTTAATTTAACTCTAGAATCCGATCTGTACTCGGTATCGGCCAATACCCAGTGCAGGTATCTGTATCGGGACTGATCAAATTGGATCGTGCCATCCTTAGTAGTTCAGACATGACAGGAAAACACACAAAATAGATACATAGCAGGACGGAGAGTCGACTGTTTGAAAGTAAAATTACAGTACATTAAAATGTTTGACTCTCCTGATAGTTTATGGAATAGGAAACTGCAATGAAAGAGTGAAAGAGAGAGAGAGAGGAAATGAAAGGGAGACCATCTGTGTCCCAAGGCCAGAAAGCTCTTGTGATGTTTCGTATTCAATCACAGAATATCGCCCTGATGTTATGATGGAAAAAAAATGTAATTGCTTAATCTTCACTTCCAAGACAGCAGTCAAGTCCCCAAAGCAGAATCACACGTTAAAAGGCAAACAAGACAGACACGCGCAGAAACGGAGCAAGAGGCCAATAAAACCAGCTCTAGCTATGGGAACACTGTTCCAAGGCATACACCCTGCAAGGTAGACAAAGATCCATTCATGCAAAAGTATAACACGTTCTACATCCTCACAACAGCCAGAGAAAGACAAACCAGAGGCAGGGTGATGTTACAAATGATCCAGAAGCCACAGGGCTAGGGCGGATGAGATGCCAGGGCACACTTACTGAAGTAGGGCAGAGCGTTGTCCTAGCAGACACAACATACCTGCACCGAGATAGGGGGGTGAGGGGTGGGAGGAGGAGACACAGCCTAAAAGCCCAGGCTCTGTATTTGTGCTCTAGTTTGCCCTCAATGTAGAAGCGTAACATAATATAGAGCAGCAGTTTGTTCTAAAGCCTGCTGATCCTCTCTAATCCTGCTCACAGTGCATCTTATATGCAGCGCAGATGCAGTGGCTAAACTGGCCAGTGCTCTGTGGAAGGAGCACAGGCAGGCACTCATGCAGGCCTGATGGCACAGAGGGAGGGGGGAGGGGGGGGACCACAGACTTGCTTGACCTACCATGCTAGGTTGAGCTAGGCTGCCTTCAACAATTATGTGCTATAGTATATTGTAGTCAAGTGTCACAGAGGAGAGGAACACCCTTTAAAAACAGCACCATCAAACTGCGATAGCCACTGGATCATGCACTGATAGTGCATACAGCTAGCAACAGCCTGTTTATGTTCACAGTAACTCCCACCAGTGCAGAATTGAGACAACTGTCAATCTACAGTACAGCAGCCATCAGAGTGATGCTAGCAGTCACTCTAGTGAATGTCCATCTAGAGTGACCTGAAAGTCACATTAAGTCCCATTTGACTGTTCAGAGGGTGCAATGAAAAGAATCAGACCTTTATGTGATTTAGGACGTAATTCCATAGTGAGAAATAACACTAATTAGGTGGGATTATTAGAGTGTAATGTAACAAATTAGTTATGTGTAAGGTATCAGAAACTTGAAGAATAAGAATATTGAAAGAGGCTTAATTGAAACTTAAACCCAGCCAGGACATATCAGATGGTGTGCAAATGTTGCCATTTTTGTAAACTGATGAACTTTTTTTTTTAAATAGAAAATAAACGACAAAATAAAAGAAATGAGGGCATGTGATCATCTTGTAGATAGTGGCAAGATGTATAACTGCCTGTTCCAAAATACTTGTAACTGTAGTGTAAATCATGGATGTAAAAGAAGTAGTAAATAAACTAAGTAATAAATAGTACACCAACAACTAAGACATCTTAGAACAAAAGGAGGAGCAGAATTCATGGTCCACAGCAGGACAAATTCTGGAATACATCGGATGCTTCATAAAGTGCAGAAGCGGGTAACAGTTCTCTAAAACCTACCTACATGCCAATCATATCATTGCAATTGATTCTTGCTGGTTATAGGTTTCTAAAATACAGACCAAAGGGCTGTTGCTTTAAGCACCTACAGACAGCCCCCATCCCTGAGATGGCAAACATTGCAAACCGGAACCAAGAGATTTAGATTTAGATTGTCATGCACGTTTCTCAGTATTTAAATCAAGATGATATGAAGATTATTGATACACAAACACAAAAGCACACAGTAAAGTATGCATTGTTTGTAGCCATGCACAGAGCTGCACAATAAACCACTGGACCTTAAATTGCAGGAATACCTAGTATGGACAGGTATCTTGATGTTAGCAAGTTTACTGGCAACGCATCACCTTTAGAGAGGAAGGAATAGCTGGTATACCACAATCTGGCATGATGCATAGTAACTATCAGGAAGGCATTTTTACCACTTGGGTCACAGCCAGAAATCTAAAATAGGGTCCAAGTTATGGTCTATTAATACAAGTAGTAAGTAAAAATGTATAGTAGACTAATAGTTTGTACAAACATCTTTGTTTCCTGTACTTTAGAATCAATATTTCGCAACACCAAACTCTGACGCACAAAGCTAACTTTACACTACAGCCTCCAGTGGCTCAGCAGGGTGAATAAACAGACACTCCTCTACCCGGCTGCTATCCTGGTCGACCATCACAGACACGCCAAATGGCATAAGGGAACTTATCAGTGGGCCTAATATTGTATTAATGTCACATATCAAGGAACAATGCTAAAACAAAGAACAGTGGATACAATGAAGAAAAATAGAAATCCATATTACCACTGAGGGTTTCAATGAAAATACAAAAAGGCAGGTAAATCTATGAGTGCTTAATTATTATTACACTATTACTTAATATCATTAAATATTATAATATATAAATGTAATTTGTGAATGCAAATTACCATAGATTGGCACCAATGCTCATACAAACATCTGAAATGAGAATAAACTAAATCAAGAAGACCAGATGTCTTATTTTCACATCCTTCTCTCAGTTCCAATGAAAACTACTAAAATGTCAGTCCAAATGGTAGCCTATCACTACTGCATTCATTCTATGTGCTTATTTAATAATGTGTATTTACGATTGAGTAAGGATTTAATAGCCAAAGATGGGTTTACAGACATAGATAAAATATACATAATTTCACATTCACTTGATGCATAATTTGCTAAATGCCAGTTGTGACTTGTGTTTAGTTAAAAAACAAAGCAGTTGGAAAGTTGGGGTGGGATGAAACATCACCCACGTGGGAAGTGCATCAGTGGACTTGCGCCAGGAATTATGTATTGACTAAGCATTACTGGGTGTTGCCAATTACATCATTAAGTGTATTCATTCACAAAAGGAATATGGACACTATTCATACAGGGGGGGTTAATATATAACTATATATAAAATGTATTTACCTGAAATAATAAAATTAAATAGTTTCAGTTATATTTCGGTACAGGCTATGTGTAGCCTATGCTTTCAAGTAACTTCAACTTTAACTTTATTATTGGGTAGCTTGTTACATACACAGTGCAGTGCAGTCAATCATAAAACTCTTCTCTCATTCACACAAGAAGCTCTTATCAAAACATAACTTCCAGTCAAACAGCTGAATAGGTCAAGCTGAATAGGCCAAACAGTAATTATCATAAGCAAACATACATTTAGAAGCGTTCTGATCAGGGCTAACATACATTACCATTAGTCCCCTGCTCAAAAGATGTATTAGCAGCCTAAATAAATACTGCACCAGCAAAGTACAAGCCGTGATACTGGGAAGTGTCACAGCGGTCAGTGCCAGAAAGGGATCAAAGTCCCTGGGAAACTCACAACACCGCCTCAGAGTGAGAAGGGACCAAAAAGATGCAACCATGTGATCTAATGGGATCAGACAGGTAAAGCCAGTTGTCCGGTGTTTACATGGCTGTTACAGAGGGGTGCAAAAGTATGTGCTCATGTCAGCAGTCATAGCAGGGGAGCCAACACAGATTAAACATTGACATCTTCAGTACAGAGTACTAACAATGAGCCATGTCTAAACTGCCTATATTTTAATGTAAACAATTGTATACTGCTTCACAAGTAGCATACGAAAGCAAACAAAAGCATGTACTTAGGCCTACACATGTACTGCTACACAGTTTTTAATAGTGATTTAATATGGGCCTGTATGTAGGTAGGCCAGTGTGATCTAGCATGCATAACCTGTTCCAACAAAGGTTTAGCTGTTTATTGTAAGTCTACTCCAACAGATAACAAGATATGGATTTTAAATGTGGTTGACCCAAGCAAACACATGGCCCAGCCAAGTGTTCATGTGCAAGCTTTTGTAAAATGTGCCCCATTTAGCTATACACAATGTTCAGAAGCAGCACACCTCCTGCATCGCCTATAGACTCCCACACACTCGGCAGCGAGAGGTTTCTTGCAGAGTAATATCAATACAAAAAAAAAGAACACAAAAAAAAGAAAAACAGTGAGGACATTTTTTCAGCAGCCCAAAAACAAGTTTACTTGATATTTACTGTTTACCGTTTGCATTTCAACATGATACCTCCAAATCAATGGATCAAAAGGATATGTGCCATGTTGCTCGCCTGTTTATGTTTCATATGACTCCTTAAGTCTTCTCTTCATTTCATTTTGAATTAACAAAAGGCATAGAAAGGCCTACATTTGATAACGCAAGCACCAGGCTACTAGATTTTGGTGTCAGTGTTGTGGTTCGCTCTTAACTAGCTGTCAGTAAAAGTCCCGCAACTTCTTTGTTGCAGTTTTCTATGTTGTCTGCACAGACTCAGAAGGTAGCTGAAACAGCGTTGAACACGCACAATCGCGACGACAGAAATGTTTTTTAGGCCGTCGTTAGAAGACGCCCAGTCGCTAGTCCACGCCTTGGTGTAGTTCTAGCTTTACTCCACCGGCTGCCACAGCAACACCCTGGTAGAGTGCAACATCAGAATGTAACAGTATGATTATATGATTTTACGTGAAATTGCTTGTAAGATTACTTTCAAACATATACACTAGGGGTGTCACAATATCAGGTTTTCACTACATAATTATCGTGGCCAAAATAATTCACAAAAATATGATCGTGATATCTATGAAAATAATGTGATCCGGATTAGTACAATAGCAATATGTCTTAATTATTATTATTATCATCATCACTGTTATCGCCAATACCGGTATCTCACGACACCCCTAGCACACACATCTATGCAGAGCACATTTCATGTCACACAAACCTTTAAAAACGATGAATGAAATGGGGTGTTGAAAGTGGGCCTAAAATGTTCAATCCACATGGTCAGTCAAGCACTGACTTATCCGCTCTCCCTTCCATTCACAAAACAATGATGAGATTCCCGAGATGCAGTGCACAGCATTTTCTATCCAACGATACAGTACATATTGGAAGCTATACACATAATACAGTATAACAGTTACAGCATTTGGCAGATGTTTTTATCAAAAGCGACTTACATGTAGTACATTAGTGATTAGTTGGTCAGGTCAAACACCAGCAACAAATGTATCAGAATAGATACAGTATTACGTCATGTCTACTCCCACGTCAATATTTAATAAAATCATCCAACAAAGTTCCTAGTGGCCTGAATAATAAAGTGCCTAATACTAAAGTTCTAAGTAAGAACAGAATATGATTATTATTTATTTATTATTATTTTAATAGTAGGTTAGAGAGAAAAAGAAACATCTGCATAAGAAACTTGAGGTAGTATTGAGTGCTAGGAGGTGGAGAGGTCGATAGTCGAGGACGTGGAGAGGTGGATTGTGAAGAGGTTTGTCTTGAGTCTCTTGCGGAAGATGGGTAATGTTTAAGCAGTCCTGACTGTTGCTGGAAGCTCGTTCCACCATTGTGGTGCCAGGACAGAGAACTTTGATGAGCAAGTCTTGAGACCTTGTAGCGATGGCAGTGACAACCGGCCAGCCGAGGTGTGACGAAGTCCTCTTGTCAGGACCTAGAACCGGACCATTGCTTGGAGCAACTTTCTAAAGATAATGTATTGAACAGATTGCGGGCTGCAATAGGGAGCCAGTGAAGTTCTCGTAAGAGGGGGGTTACATGGGAGAACTTGGATTGGTTGAATACCAGGCGGGTTGCAGCGTTTTGAACATGCTGTAAGGGTCTGGGGTAGGGCACGTTGGTAGTCCGGTTAAAATAGAGTTGTAGTAGTCCAGGCAGGAAATCACTAGTGCTTACACCAGGAATTGTGCCGCTTCCCTTGTGAGGAACGGCCTTATTCTTCTGATATTGTAGAGTGAGAATCTGCAGGCACGAGATGTTGCAGCAATGTTTGCTGCGCCTGACAGTTGGTTGTCCAAGTTGGTAAAGGTGCTTTTATTATTCGTCACATACACATACATGTAGCAAAATTTGTTCTCTGCATTTAACCCATTCCTCAAGCGATGGATTGGGCAGCTACTGTGCAGCGCCTGGGGATCAACTCCAGATTAGAGCCAGTGTCACTGGTCACATGGCACTGACTGGAGAGTGAACCTAACATATTTTTTGGATATTGAGGGAAACCGATAACCTAACATGCCAGAGAAATTGGTGTAACAAGTCCATCTAAGGAGTCGTACATTGAAACTATTTGTGAATGGCATGTACTTTAAAAAAATATCCTTGGCAGTTGATTGGATCTGGTAATTTTCGCTGTCGGCACACTGAAACCCCGCCTGTATAGCTATAAACATAACGCTGATTGTAAAGTTAAGTTGCTACTTGGATACATTCAAAATTATTCCTAGGCTTTCCAGACCGATTGTCACGGAGAGAAACTTAAAACTGAAGCTCACAAGATCAGGATGGTCTCGCCAGGCTAGGAAACCAGAGCACCTGGAGGAAACCCACGCAGACACCGGGAGAACATGCAAAATCTACACAGAAAGGCCGGGCTGACCGGGGTTAAAACCAGGGACCTTCGTGCTGTGAGGCCACCATGATATCCACTGGGCCGCCGTGTTGCCTTCTGGTTGTTTGTTCAAGATAACTCCAAGGCTCAGTATAACTTAAATTTGTGGGCCACATTCCATTCCACCTCTGCACACAGGCTAGTAGGGAAAATCTTATGAAACGCCTTCACTAGAAAACAGCAATTTTTAGGACATGGGTATGACTGAGTCTGTTTAACTAGGGGCCCTGAGCCTACTACATTGCTAGATTTCACCAACAATGGTGTGTACTCATTGCCTTCAAGATGTGGGGGAAGGAGAAGGAAAAATATCATTAAGTCTATTTAACCGTTTAGAGCACTAATTAAGCTTATTTGTGTATTTTCCAGAAAAAAACATGTACAATATCCCAATAAGTATTGCTTAACAGCTATGATTGTGAGTTGGGTAAACAGGGTCTGGAAAAGAGAAAAAGGGCAGTAGATAATCATTGCCAACGCAGGAGCTAGAAAAGTAAGCAAGTAAGCAAGTAACCAAGTAACCGGTTGAGCAAGCAAGGCCTTGTACAGGTCTTACTGGATCAGTATGCATACCAGTACTTTCAGTTTATCAGCACACATTTTTCTACACACAAAAAAAGAAAAACAGAACTATAAAGCCCATTTACTATTCAACTATTAACAGTGATTACGCTGTTTGTATCATATTATAAATACACAATCCTAATCTGGTGGCTACTAATTACATTACATTATAGACATTATGATGAAATGGCTAATAGGAGAGTAAGACTAAAGCCCTGGACATACGGCAAGCGACTAGCAGCGACGAGAGACAATTGAATGTCAATGCGATTGAGCGACTTGAAGTGACGATAGGCGAAATTCGGTCGGCGATGCAAAGTGGGCGGGTACCGAGTTAAACTAATCTCAACTCCAGGCGACTACCGATGGGAGCTAAGGATACTGTTGATTGACAGATTGAATGAAACATTTCAATTGGGATGATACGAGAGGTATACCTAGGCAACCAGAGCCTGGAATGTAAACAAGCGACCAACTTTCAGCGACAAAGCGATGGGTGACAGGCGGATGCTTGTAATGTGTCCGAGGTAAAAGAAGACCATTACCCGGGAATAATGAGATGATGGTCTCAATAAAATTGTTCAAACCGTCACAGAAAGATTCTCTATAGTCTGAAATTGGAAAACGTTTGAAAGTTGACAGGGTAAGTGTAGGTCTGTCTGCCTGGTGGGTCAACCTTGTCTAATGGTTGGAACATGGAAAGTATTATCAGTTATTGTAAATATTCACACATGCCCACTTCCCGCACTGATATTCCCCACGAAAGGTGCCTGTTGTGAAGGCCAGACCATACACACACATTATATTCTAATCTAGGGTGCTCCCCTGTGCAGTGCAGAGAAGAGATCTTACTTAAAAATGTGATATTCATAACAGAAAAAGTTTAATTAAATTTTAAATAAAAAATAAAACAAAGACAACAGAAAACACATGGCTGTAAAAAGTACATGGAAGAGTTGACCTTAAATTATTATGTTTTCACTATTCTTAAGGTCACAACAGTAGACTATATCTTTAAAGGTCTAACATTCTAGCTCAGCGCAGAGCGCACAGGCAGAGTTGCCAAGGTAATTTACACACTTCTCACAGTGCCAGGAGAATTATGGTGACAAAGCCAAATCCCACAATCCCACGCCAACAGGCCCCTTCTACAAAGGCCCCGTCTATACAGAAATCCCCAATGGCCTTGGAAATGCCCTCCGTGTATTGCAGTGGTTGCATTATCAATTCCTTCTGGGACGTGTAAACAGGTTGACAAGGTAGAGTGACAAACTGACAGCACACAGAAGCATGCTAAAACAGGTTGCTGCATTAGTAATCAAGTTGTTTCTGCATGGCATTTAGCTTGTGTGAGAGAAAGTGGAAACATGCACTACCAGCCAGGAAATCAAGCAAGACTGTAATCTTCAGAGATAAAACAGTGAAAGAAATCACATCGGGTTTCTTTGGGGATGAAATGTGCCATATTTAAATAAAGGCTAGTTTTTAAAAATATGAAAATAGAACTGCATTTGGACACATCAATTCCTCTCTTCTAATTAAATAGGATATATTTATAATATATCCTATTTAATTTTATCCTATTTTTTAATCCTAATTGTATCTATCCTATATCCTTTTTAATAATATGATATTGAAATCAAATTGTAAGAAATAAGTTCTGAGAAAAAAAGTCCAAGAATCTAGTTATCAGAATAGGTATGTTCTGCCTAGAAGCAGTATGAAACAAAAGTTATGACCACATAACCATGATATTTAATTTGCATAGGTTGACTATTTAAATTATTTAAACAAATTTATGCCACCCAGGTTTTTTTTTTTCCTTTTTCGTCAATCAATCGGATTCTGCTAATCCACAGTACGTTTCAGTTATTGACATTTTGTTTGGACTAAGGATAATCAATTATGTAGTGTCGGACAAATATCTGATAAGACATTGCGAGAAAACAGGGTACCTATAGATGGAAAATAGTACCATTAGAAAAAATTTGCAAGAAAAAATGACCAGTTAACAGCAGTAATCACTAATGGGCCTTTTTCACATATCCAGGGTACGACTACCACTTCAGCAAGCTGAAGAGCATCAATGCTTCCGGTCGAATTGAATACGTATTGAAAATGCTGCAAACGAAGAGGAGGGCTCATAGTTCTATGATTGTTGCGTACCTTTAAGTACCAATTTGAGCAGAAAAGAGTTTTCATTGCTTTCCAGCAGACGAGGACCTCAAGAAGAAATTGATCATTGCTATTCGGGGGGATGAGGGGCGAACTTTTCAAATTTTGCAGTGTAGTACCTGTGTAGTCCGCAGCACTCATTAACCCACCGTAATACGTACGTTAGGACCATAAGCAGAATGAAAACGGAAATTGGGATGAATTTCAAAAAATTATTGTTCTTCGCATGTGAAAGATGTATACAGAGTATTACACAATAAAAGTACCCCCCGTCTTTGAGAGTCAGATTGGGCCCATGTCCTCATGAATCTATGTATATGAAAGTATGTGTCAACAATCTAAAGCAGGCTGGTCTGTTTATCCCATCTCCAGTAGCAGACATACCTGCATCAGTACACTTCTTGGAGACAAACACATGTATGACTAGAGGTAAGCTAGTACCAGCTGTCACCTGGATAAGAAACTGCAAGACTACAAACCATACAAAGCATGACACAGTGTACCATTACTTGTAAGAAACCTAGATCCTACTATGTTTTTATATACATCCTCATAACTGTAAATGAGAGTTGTAATTGGCTAACTTTCCCATTTTGAAAAAGTCTACCTCCACCTGCTGTCCAACTCATCACCGATGCATAGATTATGCATACTGGCATATGGTATAACTAGTATTGCAATGCATTCAATTTAAACAATGCAGTGACCTAACATAAGTACCGTAGTAAGATTTACTTCAAAGCCCTTCAATATTTTAGTTGCTAAAGCTATTAAGCCACAAAGTATCTTATGCCAGCATATCTATAAGCAGCATCCAACAAAACAGATTTATTATTTATGTTAAAATGAATCTAAGGACATCCCTTAGGCCAACTAGCACCCCACACATTATGTTATCTGAAGCGATGTTGACGATGATGCATGACATTTGGAAAAACTCGCTAATATGTAAAAAAGATAAGATGGCAGACGGGCAGTATGATAAGCAACTATTCGTGCATGCAACAGTTTTGTCATTGGTCTGCCATTTATGTAATAAAACAACATTCAAAGATCACGCTGCTCCAGTAAATGCTATGCTTACCAGCACAGGAGAGCTACAATGAGGGACACCAACAAAACACGCAACCTCTTCATTATCTTCCCGCGGGGACCAACATCCTCGCTTTTGGGTGATTTGTCCGATCTCTTTTGGATATACAGCTATCGAACAAGCTTTTCCCAGCTGACGGGTAATATAGATTACACATTCACAAACGACAAACATGTGTAGCCCAAAACTAAAATTGAGGTGTGCTAATTGTCATTGTGCAAAGCAGCCGCTGCCTCTTTCCGTGCTTGGCCGTTTCTGCTATTGACGGACGGCTAGCTTATTGTAAGAACAACAACTGTTGTACAACCGACCAATACAGTTCAACCTGGGATTTTTCGACCAATCATAATAAAGAAGTAGCAGGAAGGGAATTTCACGTAGGCCTACTTGAAAAAGCTCCACCTCCTCTAGCCTGGCTGGCTGAAGTGTTGGAAACGGACGCGTCACGATAAGCAAATTACTGAACACTGCAATATCAAGTTATTGCATAAAGGAACTAATGACAAAACGTTTACATAAATTACCCTACCGTTATTTTAAGGGTATTTGGCTACTCAAATAACACTTTTAACTATACAATTGACTAAACTATAGGCCTACTTTTTATTGTGGATTAGGTCGCCTATATATCCTATAAACGTCGGGATTGTTTAATAATAGCCTACTTTTTTTTTTAAAAACCTATATCTTTCAAACCAGCTGTCAAACCATTACACTGAACAATACATGTGTAGTGTTTGCTATACATAAATAGTGAGGTGAGAATTGGTGTATACAATTATTGATTGCATAGTCTCGCAGAGCCAGCCTTTGCACACGTTCAACACATAGTTATGTAGTGCTAATGAACGGAAGATGCTGAGAATATGATTGCATTATAAATTAGGATACAAATTAGGCTAAAAGAAATGTGACATATAGCCTACTGTAAATACATTTGGATTCAAAAAACTACTAAATTACTACTACAAATTTAAAAGGGATGTAGAAGAAAAATGCATAAAACAATTGGCTGTTTTTTTTATTAACCTTATAGGCTAACTTCAATCAATAACTAAAATAAAGGCAAATATTAAATCTGATTCACTGGGCAACATCGCAGCAAATTGCTTCAGATGGCATTTTAAAGAACACTTAGGGGTGAAGTAATCTGAAAGTAATGGAACATAATCAGATAATGTTATTATTAAATGTAGGTAGTCTTATTATTTTACATTATTAAAATTTTAGTCTGGTAATATAAGTGTAGCGATTACATTAACGATTAATTCAGAGTGTGTATATGTTAATGACCTATACCAATTCTGAATGACAGCCTAAATATCAAACGATGCCTATAGACAACAAACGATTTTAGCCAGTCACGTGGCTTATTTCATTTGGACGGAGGGTAATGCATGGATATAGTAATCTGCTCGACCTCCATGCGCACGTTGGTATGTGTGAAAAATAAACTACATTTCCCAGAAGAAACAACAATAAATCAAATATGTATATATATTTTTTTGTACAGCTCGCATCTAACATATTAGATTAACGTATTATACGTGCTGCCATATAACTGCATCAAACGTCCACGCTAAAGTAAAATGATATAACAAAATGTGCAATTTTGTACTGGCGGGGTCCTCAAAGCTCCAGCTCAATTGGCGAGACAGCAGTCAGAGCACAGGAGTAGAAGTTTTTGGGTTCACGAAACATTGTTTAGTGATAACGTGATACAAACAAGTGACAGTCAACATTTTTTATTTTATCTTATTCTAATTGAGGTAGACACGATTTACAATGAACGTGGTCAAATTTAATTTGTTTATATTTTCTGTGCTTTCTGCTCTCACTGAGTGTATGGTGGCCTCATTTTCCCAGTCTATGGACAGCGACTTCACGTTTACTTTACCCGCTGGTCGAAAGGAGTGCTTTTACCAGACCATGAAGAAAGACGCATCTCTGGAGATAGAATATCAAGTAAGAAATCTCACTGGTTAACATTCTTATATCCTTATCAAATATACTACCGGTACGATTCAAATCAAATCTACTCGCCACTCGTGAGCAGCAGACACACAAGTACTATTTGTTCAAATGTATGGCCCATTTGTTTCAATGCACACTCATGATATGTGTTGTTGGGTGTTTTATTCCACGTAGACATATTGTCTAACTTAACCATATATTATAATTACAATTCACAGTTTTAACGCGATGAATTTGACTGCCATGGGTAGAAAGAAACTGTCCCCTATTGTTGTTACAGGTTTTTCAGGTTAGCAAGAGAGATCTCTTGATTCTATTTCTGCGTTATATAATTACAAAGACAACGTCACCTGTTGGAATGCTTTAGATGTCAGCTCCCATGATTGATGTTTGTGTGCTTGTTTCTGCTTGCACTTCACTATCAAGGTGTTAGATGGTGCAGGCCTGGATGTAGATTTCCACATCTTCTCTCCTTCGGGTGATGTACTTTTCAGTGACTACAAAAAATCAGACGGAGTCCACACGTAAGTTACATGATGCATTCATATTGGATAGGCCTTCATAAATTAACTAGATATCCAGTCGCATTTGCATACACAAACTAAAACTTACTATATTTAATTTCAGCATTGAAACAGAAGACGGAGACTACATGTTTTGTTTTGACAACACATTCAGTGCCATCTCTGAGAAGATTGTCTTCTTTGAGCTCATCCTGGACAACATGAATCCTGATGGAGAGGATTCAGAAGCCTGGAAGGATTATGTCCAAGGAACAGATATGTTGGACATGAAGCTGGAGGATATCATGGTGAGGAGACAGCCATATAGATAATTTTCTCACAAATTTTTCCTTTTTGAAATTCTTGTATTATAAATACAAACAAATTCAGATTCCTGTAGAAACAGAACTGAAGTGTTTGTTTTACTCTCTCACTCTTTTGTTCCATTTGTACTTTCTATTATCTTTTCGTTGCAAGGTTAATATACAATTTCAAACTGCAGTTGCCACAGTGCCAAATCCTGTCTGTTAGTGTTGTGATACATTATTTGTTCAGTGAAAGTAAGTTATTATTGCATCTATAAAGTGTGACACATCTTAGTTATTAATAGGTTTTGCATAAAAGTGTGTGTGAGCAACTGCAATGGGGTTAAGTCAAGTTTAATACATATGATGTAGCTCCTACCAGCTAGGTTTGTACATTGGGGTTTTCAACTGTGTCCCTCTCAGTATGTCATAATGGGTGGCAAAGTGACCTGCTGCTAAATAGGCCACAAAAATTGAAGTTGTGTACAGTGTCACAATGGAAATGTCACAAGACCAGACAATGACATGAACTCTAACCCATTACACCAGCCAAAAGTTTGCAGTCCTATTAGTCAATGCTGCTCACCCTTTACCTTAACTTGTGTGTCTGTAACAGTTTTGGATTAAAGGACAGCATTAGTTCTTTCCACTATTTACTTACTACTACTATTAACATATGTCACGATCACACATCTGAATGCCTCAATCCATTACTCTCTGCCTGAAGCTCATTCCCTTCAAATGAGTATACTCATGCAATGAATTAATATTTGTATATATTCATTAATTCATACTAAGGAAAGTACTGTTTATCTGGCGCAGTCTGAGGGGCAGAAGATGTGAGCTTTAACAGAGCTTTAACATTGCTAACACATTCAGTGTTCATTGTGACCGTGACATGACTTTAGAATCCCCTTTAAGGTTTCCCTGTCCCCTTTTATGGATAAAGTTAATGTGAGTAATGTCATGTCTCCTCTCCTACAGGACACCATCAACAGTGTGAAGGCTCGACTGGGGAAAAGTGTCCAGATCCAGACATTTCTTCGGGCCTTTGAGGCTCGTGACCGAAACATCCAGGAGAGTAACTTTGAGCGGGTGAACATCTGGTCCATAACAAGTCTTTTAGTCATGGTGTTGGTCTCAGTAATTCAGATTTACCTTCTCCGCTCTCTGTTCGATGACAAAAAGATGTCACGTACGTAACCCTAGTCTTTGTAGAGAGGGGGGAGAGAGACAAGCTAAGTGAGTAGCCTACATATGTTTTTATCTTACTTTTTTTTGTTGTTTCTTTCTACTGCAATGGGTGTTAAGTGATTACAACAAGATGCCACATGCATACATATTAATGCATATTGACACATTTTAGGCAATGGTTATTTATTAAGTCCAAATTATCGACGGTTTCTCGTCTGTCGACTCATTTTAGATACAATCTGTGCTCTTGAGGTAGAACCAGTCAGTCATCTCCAGTTTGTTTCTCCATTCTATCAAATAATAAGTGTGGTCATGTTTCTGACATGTTTCTTTAGAGCTCACCAGCTGCTGTAATTTGCAACAAAGAAGTGATATTAGTGAAGATAGAAGTGAAGAAGTACATTCATGGTATTACTATTTTTCTAACTGAACCAATAGGTTAGTGGCTTTCACATGTTTTATTTTTATTGGAGCAATAAGACGACATGTTTTATTTTTATTGGAGCAATAAGACAACCAGGATGAACAAATGGTACTGTATGTGTGTGCAGAATAATATTTTCCAAATAGTTGTTGGCACCTTTTGTCTTCTTAAATATAAATATGATTTGTGTTCATTCCATTGCCATGTTTTAACTCTGATACCTTTATGGTTTGTAAACCAGCTATCTGCCAATCTCTGGCCATTTTATGCCTGTCTCATGCCAGGAACTTACATGTATGCCGTATAAAACCAGGCAGACAATTTTATCTTTCATGTCAGTACTTATAACTACGGTACTGTGAGAGCCTTGCTGCTAATGCTGTTCCTTGGCACACAAGAGACAGTGGAGTAGGTGAAAGGAAAATGTGGCATTTCTAAATCTCTGACCATTAACATGGCTCATTGGTGGCTGGCCTATATGGTATCCACGCCCACACATCCCTCCACAGTCCAGGGCTGTTGATAGAGGTGTCAGTTTACAACCACCTTGCATGCGAGAATGTTGAGTCTGCCTCATTCTGCTGACAGAATACTTACTCACAGCAGGAAGGTCATCACCACTAGTACTACAATACATTGGAGCAATATGTTTGACTGTTCATTACTACAGCTGCCTTCAGCAGTCTTTGATTGCTGAACTGCTCTGATTATACAGTGAAGCTCAAACAATGGAATGTACACAAATGTCTTTTTTTTTTTTTTTTTTTTTAGCTTTGCACGGCCCTTAATTCCAATGTTCCTGGTTATCAGATCAATATTTTTGTATAAGGTTTATTGTCATCATGTTTAATGCCATTTTTGGGTATCATCCTCTAACTCTTTTAGCCATATGCACACCCATGACTTGTTCTCATGTCAAGATGAAGGATTGCTGTGGGTTAAGTTTTGATCTTGTGTTCTTTCCTGTTCTTCTGAGCTAGGGTGCACATCCAGAGCCTCGTTCGTTGCACAAATTTGTAAAGAAACCCGATTTGATGATTTCACATTTCTCAGTATACTCCAAAGGTTATCTAGGATTTGTTGTAACAGTCCTTGATGTGAAACTTACCAAAGAGCAAGCTTACGTTCTAGTTCGTTAAAGTTCTCTTCTCCGGTCCTTTTGGGGCATAAGTTGAAAATGAAAACATGTAAATATAAATCTGTATTAAATGCAGTAATATTTTGTAAGCTGGTGTTTAACGATTACATGCATAAATATGCAGAAAAATGCCTTAGTCTGTTCTGCCATGTTATTTGCTGATTATAGGGTGTTCAGTTTGTTCAATGTTTGATAAGTGATGCCTTTTAACTATTTGCCTTTGATGGTTTACATGTCTTTATAGTTTGCCCTTTATAAGAAGTTACTTCTGAGTATCAGTACTTCAGTTTCTTTCCGTGAATTGAATTTGAAAATTGAAAATGTCGACATCTTCTGGTAAGACAATGGCGTTGCACTTGGTGTACAATGGCTCGATTACTTCAGTATTTTTCTTTTCAGGTAAATGCCTATGTATTTAAAATATACATTTTGGCAGTGGCCTTTGATTTTATGGTCACAAAACAGGTGGTTAGTTAGATTAAAATTACGTCTTCAAACGTGTACAACTCATTGCTTCCCCGTGCCCTCTGTCAGCAGTGGTGTCCACACTTTTATGTCTAATAAGTGTTAGGTCAATAAAATAAATTACAATTTGCACTAAGGGTTTTATTTGTTAACTTGTTTTTGTCAAGTACTCTACAGTTTACAATTACACTGTAGTTCAATTATGCATAAAGAAGGACATTATCTAATTATGGTGTACTTACTAGTTGAGCCAAGAACCAAGTATTTGTTATGTATTACTGAAGATTGTCGTCGGTATTGTGGGGAAACAAGTACCGGTATTCTCTGATATGTGTAAAATAAACAATCATACCTTTTCTTTCCAGCGTCCTGATCTATTTTAAACACGTCATTTTGAATAACATGGCATGTACTTGCAAACAAGTTGACTAACTTTTACTAGAGCCATAGAAGTAAGCGTAGATGACGCAACTCTGTTTATTTCTATGGCTCTGACTTTTACTATTGAACCGAACTGTGGACGTCTATAATCATATATTCCACCAGGGTGCGCTGTGGAATTGTATTACCATTAGTTCGTTTCTGCTTTACTTCCGGGAAATGATGGTATGGACAGTAATGGCGAGCAAATCCTTTTAACAGGTATTTCATAATTCATATACATTTGACCGGGCTTACGAATATACTGTAACTATCTCATCTTCCCCCATATGGTTACAGTTTGTGACCATAGTGACCGTACTGGGATAATGTGAGGTCTTTGTACAGTACGGTAGTCAGTAGCCTACCTGTAGGCTACTGACTACCGTGCTGTACAAAGCGCTTTGCTTGTCTTGTAACCTGCTTGTAACATGGTTGAGGGGGGTGTTTGATTGAATTCCCCCCCCAAAAATCTAATTTAACAGAACATTTTAATCAAATTTACCTTTTATATAAATGTGTGTTCTCTGCCCTGGATATATTTACCGTAGGTCCACTACGCTCATTCAGATAATTGTAAACTGTTAAAAAAGGTGTGTGTGGTAAATATATTTTCTTTGTACAAGGTAATGGGGCCAGATAGTGTCCCAGGTCCAGCTGTACCCTGGCGGAAGGTTCTATGGGAGCCTCAACCATTTCCTGATAACTATGTGGATCAACGCTTCCTGGAGGAGCTCCGGCATAATGAGGGAATCCGTCAGTACCGTTATTGGGCTGTGGTAAAGGAAGCATGCGTGGTAGGGCAGCAACTGTCCTGTGTTGCCATTTTCATCACCCTCTGGCTCTATATGGAGCAGGTAATCCAGGAATAAATCAATACGATGTGGAGAAATCTCAATTATCATATTCATGGTGATTTCTAATGTTCTCCCAGGGTCTGCTGTCACCTGGGACAGCTCTGTGGACCAGCCTGGTCTGTGGCCTGCTGGGCTACAGACTGTACCAAGCCTTGAGGCCGCAAGGTGGATCTGCCTGCAACTCGTGTTCATGGTGGGCAGACCTACAGAGTGCCGCCATCTTCCTTTCCTTTACCTTTGGCTTCTCCCCCGTGTTAAAGACATTAACAGAGTCTGTGAGCACAGACACAGTGTACGCCATGTCCGCCGGGATGCTCCTGGCTCATCTGGTGTCATTCCCATATGCCCAACCCTCTCCCCCAGGTAGCCTCTCCCTAAACGCTGCTCTGTTTGCCTCGGTGTGCCTGGCCTCAAGGCTGCCTGGGGCTCTGCATACGTTCGCCATGCTCAGCTGTGCCTTGCTGATGTTCGCTCTGTGGCCCTGCCTGCTGCAGAGGATCAGGGAGAAGGCCCCTGGCCACTGCACGGCGGTGTGCGTACTGGTCTGCGTCGGAGGGCTGCTTGGGCTGGGCTCGCAGTGGTTCGGTGGGGCCGTGCTGCTGACCCTGGCTCTGGGAAGCGTGACCCTACTCTGTCCTCTGTTGCTAGTCCGACTACAGAGACATAAGGACAACATCCAGGGACCGTGGGATGAGGCCGAGATCCAAGATGACCTTGATAGCTTTCTGCAGTGATCCAAGCTGTGACCAATTAATGTTAGGGCTGCGTATGTGGCTTTATGAGTCTATATGATGCATTTCTACATGATGTAGGGATAGGCCAACATAATGTCACAAACTTTTCACTGTCCTCTTGAGTATTCTGATGACTGTGCTAAAAATGTACTTAAATAATGATGTACTACAATACGGTTATGTTTACGTACTATCTCAAAGGACAGTTAACACAAGTCTATTAGTGGCTTGTAGCACTTTGAACAGCCATGCTCCCCTTTTTCCTGTTTTGTATTGCTAAAGGTCTGTGTTTATTTTAATGTGCTAATGTCAGAGTTTCTATTAATTGTGTCAAATGTGCTGTGCTGTCTAAAAAACTTGAGATTTTTATTGATTCTATGGGAAAACTTGATAAATATTCTATTATGTTTGTACTGATAATGAACAAGGGCTCTAATTCTATTTAAAATATAAAGTATTTAATATAAAGTTATTACTGTAGGTGGATTTGCAGGGAGTCATCTGATCAAATAAAATGTTTATGGCAGAAGTTAAACCTTGTGCTGGTATGTTGTATAACTGTGATAATAGCCAACATATGGCAATTTAAATTGAAGCGTTGTCCACAGCTCTGAAGCCAATTAGGGTTTAGTACTAAGCAGTGCCACTAGATGTCCCACTTTTCACGTATCCTGTCCAACGCTTTGTGTAGTAGTCTGCCCGGCAGATGGCTGTGGGCAGTTATGTGGTAAGGTGGTGGTAGTTCATCTGGATAGCTACAGTACTTAAGTCTACAACCACAGTGCTCACCAGGTTTGAACTAGTTCAACACCTTGACAAAGCTGTTACCCATTACAAGAATAAGCCAGTATACGCTTTCTAGTCAAACTGGTAACAAATCTTACATACTCAAGCCTGTGGCTATAGCTGAGCAGTTAAAGAAATAAACAAAATTTTCCATATATTTTATTATAACATGCTAAAATAAACCTATTAAAGAAAATAATTTATATAAATGAAATAGTAACGGTCTAGTATTAAATATCTCACTTTACAAAATGTCTTTGCACAAAGTTAAGGCAACTGGGCCAACACAAGAGACATCCAAGCACATTCCAGTATTAATGGACAATTGCATTATGTACAAAACAGGCCCAGACTGAGTGATTTCTGCAGAAAGTGTCTCCCTTGGGTAAGAAGAGAGTAAACCACCATACAGTTGTACATCTGGATTACACATCATCCAGTTCACTGGCCTCTTCAGGTAGCAGCCAACTGCAGCAAGGTAGAAGACTAAGGCATATGGGCAATGGAGTTCATTGAAGTGGGACGTCTTCAGCTTTACAGAGGATATAGATGGGGGTGCCTCCTGAAAATATGAGCAGGGTTTAATATTACACTCACTGTAATACATAAGGGGGTAACTCATGGATTGCCCCCATATGTATTTGTTTTACTTTGAACAAAAAGTTAAAAGAAACCAAAGCTTCACACTAATTAAAATGTAGGTCTGCATGATGTGCTACAGACCTCTAACATGCATCTAACATCTTAATAAGCTAAATTTGATGTAAGATGCAAGCTACTCTCTGGCCTTCGCAGGACAAGCCCTAAAAGCCTACAGCAGAATGCCGCTGCCAGAACTATAGGACTAGTTGGTAGCACATGACCTTTCTTGTAGTAATTCTGCACTGGCTTCCAGTCCACCTTAGATGTGACTTTTAGGCCCGTCTGATAACTTTCAAGTTACTATATAGAAACTCGTACAGACTATTTATTTTGATTATAGACATTTTAAATAATATGCAGGTTGTATTATAACAGCTCATTGAGTTCAGATCAGTTCTGTGGACTGGCCTGCCAGTAGGAGTGTGTGCGTATATATATATATATATATACACACACATGGTATATACCATAGGTACTGTATATACATATATGTGTGTGTGTGTGTGTGTGTGTGTGCATGCATTTCATATTGAATCATATGTATTAGTCCAATCTGTTGGTGTTCTATTATATTGCATTATTCAGGCTTTGGTAACCAACATGTGCTGGGATCATGCCATAGGCTGTCAATAAGGCATTTTATGAATGCCATCATATTTGTATGAGTATGTGTAGCTGATGTGGAGACATACATATGAGTATGTGTAGCTGATGTGGAGACATACATATGAGTATGTGTAGCTGATGTGGAGACATACATATGAGTATGT
>JAODUK010032983.1:0-46678 GCA_027564635.1 Typhlichthys eigenmanni
CCATATTCAATGTACAAAACAGTCCTGAGACACAAGCTGCTGTCCCCATATTCAATGTACAAAACAGTCCTGAGACACAAGCTGCTGTCCCCATATTCAATGTACAAAACAGTCCTGAGACACAAGCTGCTGTTCCCATATTCAATGTACAAAACAGTCTTGACACAGGCCCTGCTGTCCTCAGACGACTTTATGAGTCATCTTTCGGGCAGGAGAAGTGTTGTTTTCTTTGTTCAACATGTCGTGTTCGGTGCATGTGATCTCTCAGGTTTACACAAAGTATGTACGGTGGACCTGAAGCAACGTTAGAGCATGGGGGGTGCTTGCTGAAACCGCTCTAAGGAGTGAGAAGCCCATAAAGACATCTCCCTATAAAACCTGTGTCTGAAACTACTGGAAGTAGAAATCCATGAGTTACACATATTGTGGTTTAAGTACTCAAAGTATTATTTTATGCCTGTGATTGATAAGAATTTATCCTTGATGACGGATTTAACTGATAATGAATCAAATGAGACTTGGTGTGTTAACCAGACAGTTGGTATGTTAAACATTAAAGGTGGATTCACTGTATATCTCGTCACGGTCCGCAAGCTGCCCTTTCTGTGTGCACGCTAAAGAAAAAATAATATGGTGTTTCTACACTGCCCTGACTCTGTAAATGGGAACGCAAACTAAAAGACTAAATTTACATAGCCAATAGGTTATATTGTCTTGCCATTGATAGTACATGTGAAACATTTGTAAATATGTATATTGGAGAGCTCCGTGATGTATAATTATCTCCTCAGGTCTTACAGGGTTAAATTGTCCCTTATGACTTGTCGAAATAAAGTTCTGAAACAAAGCTAAATTTATATTTTTCCTTAATCTTAAATCTTATTTTAATACACAAATGTGAATTACAGTACGTTGTTTACAGATTATTGTATAACTTGAGGAATGTTTTGGTTCATACATTTAATTTATTCATGACAATAAAGAGAAATGTCTTTTCGTTGGTTAAAACCTGCATACTGAAACTGACACTGATGTGAGGACTCAGACATGGATGTAAACTGACAATCAATTTGATTAAAATGTTGTCCTTGGAGGTTGGAAGGTTAACAGGCTGTCTGTCACTAACATCATGTACACTTTCAATCAGTTACATTGACAGTGCAGCCTTGAGGGTGTTGACATTAAATTGGCGTTTGTGTTTAAAGTGCAACTGTTATTATTTTAATTATTATAATCTGTTTATGCTTGCCATTCATTTTGCAAGTGCAACATCTTTTTATAATCAGAAATGTACGAATTGTATCAAAGACAACAATAACACACAGCTTATACAGTATATAACTGACCGGACAGTATCATGTTGTTCTGACATTCATAATAAGAGTAGCACAAAACAACAAGGTTGAAACGTGCTTTAATTAAGAACAAATTTAAACATGTCCTATTCATTCACAAACTGTTAAAATGACTGGCAAGCTGTTTCAATGACCTTCCATGTGTTTCACAGAGATGGCAAAATGTTTAAAAGGTTTTTATATAGAACTACAGGGGGTGAGAGATGACGAGACCATCCTGATCTCTAGAGCTTCTATCATTGTTCACATCAGTCTTGAAAACCCTCGACAGAAAACTGTCCGTGCCTGGGTGGGTCAGATAAACATTTGGCGAATGAACAGCCAGGTGAAATGTTCAGGAGATTTAGTTGAAAATCATTGTCACTTAATCCAAGCGTGCCTAACCTAAATCTATATTTGATCTAAACCTTAACATGGCATAAATAGAGATTTTGCCTGACTTCCGCTCTAATAAAACCTCTCTCTATTTGCTCTGCTTCACTTTAGTAGAATCAACCTTTGCACATGAAATATTTAGATGTTGGGCTTTTGTTTTCTAGAGGTTTGGGGCTGAAACTGCATCATCCCAAAGGGATTTTTTACTAAAATTTAAAGTTTTGATTGTATTCCATCTCTATATACTCTGCAATAGTAATATAAATCAGTTTACTTAAGGTATTCATATTCAATAGCTTCTGCCCTGTCAAATGAGACCAGCAGTGTGTATATAGGCCTCATGGTTGAGGAACTGTACTTGATTTACTTGTGGTATTACATTTTAGGCATTTTTCCTGGAAATTGTGCTAGGATTTAAGGTTAAACGTGCAGTCAACAATTGTAAGATAAGAATGTTTTGTCAAATTCTGCGAATATCTCTTCGCCCGTTATGTGTTGGTGCTGGAAAAATCATCTGGTGTTTTTCCACTGCCCTGGCTCTGTGAATAGGAGCACAAACAACGTAGTGGAGAACACTATCCCAGCCTTGGGAGTGCGTGTCTAATTTGAGCGGGTGCAGCTTCTGTGGGAGCACTTTATTCAAGGTAGAGGCGTCTTTGTTCAAAGATCAAACATTTTTCAAACACTACTGACTCAACATTTAACTTAGTTAAACCATAATGAAAATAAATGCCTCACCTGAACCTATGCCTTACCTTAATCATTTAGATACTGTATATAATTTATAAATGTGAATGACTGAGGGAGGAATATTTATGTGAACCAATCAGTGCTCACTGTGTATACAAGGGCTGTTTCTCAATATGCATTCTTTTCTGTTCTTGCGTTCTTGCGGACTTGTGAAACGTCATCATTCACAGGTGTGTGTGTGGGTGTGTGTGTGTGTGTGGCTCACAAGCATTTGTTTTGGTCTGAGATGCTGGCGCTCTAGTGAGACATAGTGGCAGAACATAATATAATAATTTAACAGAGAGGTTCCAATGGACATAACTTAAGCATTTTATTTTTTGAAGATATGGAGGGACGGGGTGACATTTCACACTTTATGCAGACCATGAAAGACCCAGCGTTCCATGCAAGTCAATGGGAAGGTCCACGGATTTCACCAGAATATTGCACACTATTTCTCTCTGATAGCGTTAATGGGGATTTTCAGTATATTACATTAATTCCCAAGTTCCTACGATCAATCTGAGCCCCCAATGGTATTTCTGCAGCAAACTTATTTTGGGTAAAGTGACTTTGTTTCAGACCATGTGTGGTAGATTCAGTTGTCTGTGCGCTGCCTACATCAGCCTCCACAGCAAAATGGTGTGGTGGTATTCAAATAATGTATCTTTAACCACAAGGGGACTGTGGTTCAGAAACCAACAGAGGAGTGTACTGGTATCTTTTCCAAGTAGCCGGTGATGCGTGAAAGGGAGAGATTTGGTCACGTCTCTGGGACCGCAGAATGATACTGACACCGTTGGACTAATGGTGTCAAAGGTGAAAGGAACTCATTCCCATCCCGGACAGATCTGGAGTTGAAATGCTACCTAACTGATGACCCCAGAGATTGGATCACGTCCGTAAATGTCGACAGGTCTGCAAGAGCCGTAATGTGTGAAAACAGACATGAAAAAAGATGCAGGAATTAAATACTCTTTTATTTGCTCCTCACTATGGCTATTATTTTAATTTAGTTAATGTTAAAGATTTTTTGTGTTTGTTAATTAAGTATACATTCTAACTAAATACAGCATTAATACTTTGTGACTGCAGCCAATTATTAAATGTACTATTTGATATGAATCAGCTGCGGTTTACTTATTTACTTTGCGGTTTACTTACTTATATTTAGAATTTCAGAATAGTAAATTTAGTAAATTTAACTATAGAGCGCACAGCTGCAATGGCCAGCATCCATCAATACCCAGGCTAAACTGTACCTATACTGTAGCAGCATCCATCAATGCCCAGGCTAAACTGCAGCTATAGCAGCATCCATCAATACCCAGACTAAACTGTACCTATACTGTAGCAGCATCCATCAATGCCCAGGCTAAACTGCATCTATAACAGCGTACATCAATGCCCAGGCTAAACTGCATCTATAACAGCGTACATCAATACCCAGGCTAAACTGCAGCTATAGCAACGTCCAGCAATACCCAGGCTAAACTGCAGCTATAGCAGCCAGGCTAAACTGCAGCTATAGCAGCGTATATCAATACCCAGGCTAAACTGCAGCTATAGCATCAAGGCATACGTTGATGTAAATGCATTCAGAATTAATCTGTTCAACTAAACTGCTTTTCGTTTCAACCGACATTCCCTGGCTGTCAAGACACTAAACGCTGGTGTGAAAATCAATGGTCATTTCAGAACAAAATTAAACCCTCTCTATCTCTCTTTCTACCCCCCTCACTCTCTCTATCTCTCCCCCCTCTCTCCACCTCTATCTACCCTCTCTCTCTATTTGACGTCTCTTTGAAATGGATTGCAGTTGGCATGCGTTTGCCTGGAGGCGGCCCCTATGCAGTGTGGACAAGGCACGGCCGTTCGTCCATTAGTGCGACTTCCTTCACGCAGATGGATCCAGAGACCAATGTGTTATGGTTGCCTCACCCCGGGCCTCATTCCATCTCCACTGGTCAGACGGACGGAAGGCGTCCTTCCGGTCCTCACAGTCGACCACAGCCCGTCTTATGAGGGCATCTTCACAGGAAGAAAACAATACTTTGCTGTTTTTAGTAGCCTTGTGAGGCGAATCCTGAGCTTAATTCAAAAGTGTTAAGTGAAGAATTCAGATGCAAAAACCTGACATCTTTTTCCTTTTTGTCTTCTCTTTTGTTACATGTTACTAAGATATTACTTAGTAAGATATTAGTACTTAGTAAGATATTACTTTTTATTCAGTGACAGCCTTTTCATTTTAATAACGGTTAAATGAATGAACCCAAATGACAAATTGATGTCTAACTGTTCCATATAAATATACAATACAGTAAACTTAAAAATATTCCAGACAGAGGGTGCATTTAAAGATGTAGTAGGTGATGTCTTTTTTTTTGTCCTCCCAATTACAGGCTGTGTAGAAACACCGGATTCTTTTTTCAACATGCACACACAGAACGGGCAGCTAGTGGCCCGTGAGGAGATATTTGCTGAATTTGACAAAAAGTGTATTAGCTTACAATCGCTGACAGCACCTTTAACTACAATCTTTTTATCCTTCAGAACATTATTAATGTATTTCATATTACCCGCCCCTGGAGAGCCCTGCTCTGTTAATCCCCTGCCTTTCCAAAACATATCAGCTTTATTAAAATGGAGAGCTGGCATGCCTAGTATTTAACAGTTACTTCTATTTCCCTCTTACTTTATATATACAGTGTCAGAGACCATGGTGTCTTTTTTAGATGAGCTCTGTGCACAAAAATCACATTGACATTAAAACACAGTTACACAAACCAATTGCATTCAACAACAATATGCTCATTTAAAATATCTCCAATTAAAACAATAGAAACTAAGACATCAAGGTTAAGGCTTTCTTTGGAACTCATTCCATGAATGAGGGGCAGGATACACAAAGGTAGTTTTACCTAGATCTGTAAGCACCCGGGGGAATCTCCAACACCAAACGATCCTTTAATTTAGTTTTATAACCACCAGTAATCCAAGGAGTGTTGTGATATTTCTAGAATAGTCTTTCGGGTCATCCTGAAGGCGTGGCTTGATACTGTTGTCAGCAATCCATATATACAGTAATTAACAACAATAAATGTCAAGATAAGCATCAAAGTTATAATTTACCAAGAGGAGCGGTTGGTTCCAGTTTCCGGCACAGATACGTCAAGATCGCAGACATACTCTACACCCGTTCCCTTAAAGGTATAGAAGAAAATCAACAGATCTGCCTCTCACGTGAATGCAAGGAAACTCAAATAGAATAGAAAAGCTAAATCTACTTGTATTTGAAGCGATATGTGATGAACTGGATTGGAGCTGTTGTTTTTCCAACCTCCATTGTTTCTCAGGAGTACATTCCTAATGTGTCTTCTCCAAAGTTGAAAATTGATTATGTAATTCCATAAAATGAGTTTGTGGATTTACAGTATGTTGAGATAAGGAAGCTACAGAATGTTTATATAAACATAGATTTGTATAAAGGCAGTATATTTTTTCTTTCTATTTTTGTCTTGTAAATTGAAATAATAAAAGCAAAATATACTTATTAATCAAAGAATAAACATTTAAAGAATGAAAGAGATAGAAAATATAAATGGGGTGGGCTTTGTGTGGTCAATACATAACTTCACTACTAGAACAGCGTGAGTACAGGGTAAGCACTACAACGTACCTTTTGTACCTGCAGAGAGTGGGATCTACACACAGTGGGGATAATCACTAACACAATGTGCCTATTGTGTGTTCACTCCCGTATTTCTACATTTACTCAAGAGCTCCAATGGCTGGTAGGAAGGACACCAGTGGCTTTGACAACTTTGCCTTTGATGTAAGTACTTTAAATTGTTTTGCTCAAAGTAAAGGCGTATTCTTACCTTATCTTATCGTGTAGCCTTATTCTTAGATTCAGAGTAAACTGTGAGAATTATTTGTGTTTAAAGTTATCCCATGCTTTTCCAAATAAATTGGAAGGACTGTATGACATTGAATGAAAGCCATGACCTATAAATTAGCAAGAACTTTTCATGACATTTGCAGCACCTTTGTTTGGTTTAAAACTGTTTGGTTTAAATTTGCAGCCACATATTACTTAAAGGTATTTTAAGTAATGCAAATAGTTTTCTACCTCATACATAACCTTCCAGTAGTCTATTGAGCATTAAACAAATACAGCAATAACATTTCAACATGCCAGCATATCTAAGTAGAATTTGAGGTAGTATTATTATTATCTACGTCTTGAGATTGCCGATGCCATAAATAATGGAATGCTTGTACAATATACAGTATGTCTGCTATGTGTAAATTAATTACATATATAACACAGTAGTTCTCAAACTGGGGGTCGCAAGACACAGAGGAGGGGGTCACAAGGTTTGAGAACCCCTGCGTTACAGTATATACTTTACACAACATATCATATACAAATATTAAAGGTGGAGAAAGCGATTATACACTTTAGGTCAAATTCAGCGAATATCTCCTCACAGTCCGCTGGCTGTCCATTCTGTGAGCTGAAAAGATAATCTGGTGTTGTCTCCATCTTGTCCGTCCATTCATGTGCACTGTGTTCAGAAGGCAGATGAACATGTCGCTGATCGACCCAGCATAGGGAAGGAGTCGGCGAAAGGGGAGAGCACCGCCTCCTCAGAAAACGACAGACGTAAACTTGCCTACTGTGTGACCGACGTCCCACCTTGGTACCTCTGTATCGTCCTGGCCATTCAGGTAGACGCACTCACAATGGGAACACACCGTTGTCGTTTAAATGCCGTTCAAATTAAACTAATTCACATATTAAAATTCACCTAGCGGCTAAGTTTGCATTAACAGGGTGGGTTAGTGAGATGACGTTGAAGTATTTCGAAATTGTGTTTGAGCTAGATGAGACCCAATCGGGTTTCCAAACAAATCTCAGCATTGCTGAGAGCATGCTTTAGATAATTTAAGGTCCTGACTCCTGACTAAGGTCCTGACTCCACCCATTGCACAACTTTAAAAAATGCTAAAACTCGTCAAGGAGCTGAGTGAAGGGAGGGGAGGGGCTGAGAGGGGGGCCCCTTTTAACATCATTTGAATTTGATGACGCACAAGTGGTTTCTGACCTTACTGGTCAGGAACAAGCAAGGGAGGACCTTGGGCCATGTTCAACCAATAAAATCTAGTTGCTAAAAAGGGGAACTTCTATCAATATCAACACCAGCACTGATTTGTGGTTACTCTTGAAAGTACCACTGACTGTGGTTATGTATTCACCACAACAGTCCGATATATTCAGTCTGAACGGCCTGTTTTCCCCAACCTCTCATCTGGCATGACTGTCTGCTTCTCAGCACTATCTGACAGCGTTTGGTGGGATCATCTCCATACCCCTCATCCTATCAGAGAAGCTGTGTCTGGAGCACGATGGCCTGACCCAGGGTCATCTCATCAGCACAATTTTCTTTGTGTCGGGCATCTGCACATTACTGCAGGTCACACTTGGTGTCAGGTAAGAGGTGATGACATGATGAAATGAAATGAAGTTGTAAGAGACTGATTGTTTTACTGTAAGGAAGATGTAGAAACACAAAAAAAGAGAGATTGGCCAAGAGGTACGTGGTAATTTCTCATCCCTGTAGATAACAGAATACAGATAACAGACCTGTTATCTATAGTATACAACGGTGACATAAATCCTTACGTTAAAATAGCACACGCACATGTTTGGCATCAGCAGTCGGTCAGTGTTTCTCTATTTGCCCAACACACTGGAGGGGGATAATGATCACAAGATTATTTTAAAGCTGTGGTATTCTCCCTAGAGAGAGACAAAGCCACTTCCACGTTATGGGACCTTAGTTTGGAAAAAATATGTATGGTAGTCAACAGAGAGAATATATTATATTTAGATCCCGTTTGAATTGTGACACGAAGTAGGCCTACACATATGATGTGTGTCTATATAAAAGTAGGTCTACACATATGATGTGTGTCTATATAAAAGTAGGTCTACACATATGATGTGTGTCTATATAAAAGTAGGCCTACACATATGATGTGTGTCTATATGAAAGATCATTGTTCAAGAACGTTGCAGTTTAACCATGGCTTAACACTCCACATAAGAACTTTACATTTGATGTGTTTCAAAACTAGGAGCAAAACACAAAACAGATACAGTATCGGTGTCATATGAAACAACAAAGACGTGTATCTTAACAACTCGTAAGAAAGTTATTACAATATGTTTCAATGCCATTTTAAAAGATTTTCACACATGTTGATGATTATCGGAATAATACCATCTACCGCGGATATTTTGGCCAGGATAATCGTGACATGAATCTTTCATATCGTCCCATCCCATGTCTAGTCCAGACTGATATTCGTGGCCACGTCAAACGGTAGCTGGCGATATCAGGATGTCATCGACACAAGGCTATACTTGACACCGTTGCTTGACACCCATCAGAGAGTGATTTCTTTTCCTTGCTGTATTAGGCTTCCCATACTTCAGGGTGGCACCTTTGCTCTGCTGACTCCTTCGCTGGCCATGCTGACCACACCGGAGTGGGTGTGCCCGGCCTGGACGCAGAACGCCAGCCTGGTCAACGCCTCCTCCCCGGTCTTCATAGAGGTGTGGCAGACGCGCATGAGAACGGCAAGTCAACGCAAACACAAACACACCCTATGCTCCGTGACACGTCAAGTAAAGTCAAATTATTATTATTTGTAATAGCCCTTAATCACACTGCAGTCTCAAAGGAACACCAGCTTTAGCTGTAAGCATATTGATGACCGCAAATAATTCAGGAAAGCGGTGTAACATGTACCAATAACTTTTAGTACTTATATCTGAAACTTCCAGATGTAATTACTAAACGTTATTGGCACATGTGACTGAAAGATAATTGACTGATACCAAAACAGGAAAACAGACAGTTGACAGAGGTTCTCTCGGGATCCAAACTTGCTCAGCTGTTATTGGAGGACATGGAGAAAAGGGTCGGGGCTTGGGATCGGTCATTAGTAATATGTAACTGGTAATATATAACATGTAACACATAACCCAGGTGGGTGCAGTAGCAAGGAAGCTACAACACACTACTCTATCTGGGCCGTGGAGCCCATATTGGTACCCAACCTATGTTACTAAATTTAAGTAATCTAAAAAGATGCAAGCTAATACATCAATTATTAATTGAATACAATTGGACTGTAGACTGCTTTTTTTTCAAGTTACTTGTCAGAAAATGTTCACACTTAACTGTGAGGATATTCATGTTTATCACGATAATGGACATTCACCACGATACGATAATCGTCAGTATTTGTATCGTGATAAATTATAATATCGTCCCATCCCTACGACACACACACACACATACATTGACTTTATTAGTATAAAATAAATATATCAGACTTACTGCTGGTGGTGGTTGTGACGTTTGCCCACGGACTGCTTGTTGTCCCTGTATGTGCCCACAGCTGCAGGGCTCCATCATGGTGGGGTCGGTCTTCCAGATCGTTGTGGGCGCCACTGGCCTCATTGGCTTTTTAATGCGTTTCATTGGCCCCCTCACCATCGCCCCGACCATCTCACTCATAGGCTTGTCCCTCTACGAGACTGCTGGACTCAAGGCTGGAAACCACTGGGGCATTTCTGCTCTGTGGGTAACCTCAAGCTGTGTGACCACATCTTTTGTTAAACTCTTCAATTTGTGACAATATTAAAGAAGGGTTGGTGTGTAAATGTACTATTATATAAATTGTTATACACGTTGTGGCTTTGTTTGGTTAGCATGACTTTAAAGTGTCTTGTGCTCAGTGGGGAGGGCTTATAGTAATTTTCCTCGTCAGATGTACTGAACATTTCTTGTCTTCATCACAGGACTGCAGGGTTGATCATTCTCTTTTCTCAGTACCTGTGTCAAATACCAGTCCCGATTCCTACCTTCAACAAGGTCAAGAAACATCACCTGTCGAAGGTTTACCTCTTCCAGATAATCCCTGTAGGTTAAGATAATATATACATCCTTTTAATATATTAAAATGTGTTACTTTCTGTGTGGTGACTTTCAAAGCATATGATACTACTGCGGCAGGGCGACAGGTGATTGTGAACCGTGCTTATTAACTGCTAACTTGCTAACTCCTCACGAGTGTTGAGGTGTCCCTGAGCAAAGACACCTAACCCTATATCCCCCTGGTAAATTAGGGTTTCACACCATCGGTGTGAATGTGGGTGGGTGAATGCAATACACTTTTGAGTGGCCGGAAGGTTGGAAAACGTTCTATAAATGTAGTCCATTTACTATTTATCAGCATCCATGTTTTAGGTTTACATCCTTGTTTCTGTCAAAAGGAAATTATAAAGCTGACCATGTTATTAGAGTGACTCCAAATGCTTACCACTGGATTGGATTAACTGACAAATCTGATTTATGTCTTAATTTACGACATAGTCACAGAGGCCAAAACTCTCAAGTGTTCTCTGGGGCTCATGGGAAATGTAATCATTGCTGGAAAGGCAATTGCTTCCATCTAACTCCTCATAGTGCCTTTAGTAGGCTATATGATATAAAGAAAGCACATTTAGCATATATTTTTGCTTGGTTAATATTACTACATTAATATTAATGTTAAATTAACAAATTAATTAACTAATTAATGTTAGATGTTTACCAGGTTCTTCTGGCCATCGCCATCTCCTGGCTGGTCTGTTACCTGCTGACCATCTATGACGTCCTGCCCCCTGATCCAAACCAGTACGGCCATTTGGCCCGCACGGACCTGAAGGGAGACGTTGTGGGCGAGGCTGCATGGCTCAACCTTCCTTATCCTGGTAAGGATGTACGTGTGTGTGTATGTGTTCTTCTCAGTTAAAGGTATGGTAAGTGATTGCAAAGCAAGTACACTTTTTGTTCTCCAAATATCTCCTGGTGGTCCGCTAGCTTGGCATTATTTGTGCATGCTTAAGAAATAATCTACTACTACTACAAAGTCCTGGCTTCGAACACAAAGTGGTGCAGACCGCACACAACAACAATATCCTAGCCTTTACAATGTGTTTCCAATGTGTGCTCTACCAGCTTCAAAGGCAGTACCTTATGGCATTGAAGAGAGAGGTGTATTTGTTTTGAGCGAGTTCAAATATCAACAGTCTTTCTCGAAAATGTCTCACCACACCTAAAAACAATAAAAGATGATTATGAAGTAGAGTATGATGACATTTCCTCATACGCTGTCAATCATTGGCATGAAATGGCAGAATTGCTTGGTAACCAGTTGATTTTACAATTGGCCTATAACAATATAATGTTTTAAACATCTAATATATTAAACAAGATTCAAAACATACCCTTTACTCACACACACACACATACATACACACACACATACATACAGTACATACATGCACACATGCACGCACACATACACACACATATACGCACACACATACGCATGCACTCACACACACACACACGCATATATATACGCACACACACATTCATACATACATACACACACATATACACACACACATACGCACGCACACATACGCATTCACGCACACACACACACACACACATATATATATACGCACACACACATTCATACATACATACACACACATATACGCACGCACTCACACACATACACGCACGCACGCACGCACACACACACACACGCACACGCACACTACTGTATATGTTATGCTGGTTGCATTCAGGTCAGTGGGGTGTACCAACTGTAAGCCTGGCAGGGGTGTTTGGCATCATGGCGGGCATCTTATCCAGCATGATCGAGTCTGTGGGAGACTACCATGCCTGTGCCAGGTTGTCGGGGGCCCCTCCTCCCCCCAAGCATGCCATCAACAGAGGGATCGCTATCGAGGGCATTGGCTGTCTGCTGGCAGGGGCGTGGGGCACAGGCAATGGCACCACCTCCTTCAGTGAGAATGTGGGTGCCCTCGGCATCACCAAGGTGAGATGCGTACAGTGGTCACAGAGGTGATCCCCTTAAAGGTTTAATAATAATAATAATAACCTTTATTTATTATTTATTATTATTATTATTTATTATAGCACCTTTCATACACAGTGTGCAACTCAACATGCTTTACAGTTAAAAACATTTGAAGAACAAAGGGAACAAATGAATTAAACAAAATGAAATAAAAAACAATGGAAAAATAGTTAAAAGCCATGAAAATAATAAAAACCATTATTGTACTCCGGGCCTTCCAACCAATTATTTAGAGGGACTTTAACCACTCAGGGCCTTCCATCCAATTATTTAGAGGGATGTTAACCACTCAGGGCCTTCCACCCAATTATTTAGAGGGACTTTAACCACTCAGGGCCTTCCATCCAATTATTTAGAGGGATGTTAACCACTCAGGGCCTTCCACCCAATTATTTAGAGGGACGTTAACCACTCAGGGCCTTCCATCCAATTATTTAGAGGGACCTTAACCACTCAGGGCCTTCCACCCAATTATTTGGACGGACTTTAACCACTCAGGGCCTTCCACCCAATTATTTAGAGGGACTTTAACCACTCAGGCTCTTCCACCCAATTATTTAGACGGACTTTAACCACTTAGGGCCTTCCACACAATTATTTAGAGAGACTTTAACCACTTAGGGCCTTCCACCCAATTATTTAGATGGACTTTAACCACTCAGGGCCTTCCACACAATTATTTAGAGGGACTTTAACCACTGTAGTCAGCTCTTGTAAGATAGTTGTAAACTAATGCACATTTTGTTCACCAAATATCTCCCCACATTTCACTAGCTTACCGTTCTGTGGGCATGCAGAAAAAAGGATCTGGTACTTCTGCACAGCCCTGGCTACGTAAATAGGAACACAAACAAAGTGATTACACCACTCACAACAATAATGCCGCTCGGCTATGCAATGCGCTTCAACGTGTGTGGGGCGGAGCCTCTGAGGGAGTTTGTTTTGATTTGAGTGACGGACAGTTGTTAAATTTCTTATTTAATTGTTTTATTTTATTGCATTCAGACACTTTGGACCGTCACGAGTGGCTGCAAATTAAAAAGTGATTAAGATGCAATACTTCTAGTGCCCACAAGGCTTGACTCACTCTCTTCTAATGAGTGTGAAGAGGCAGATTGTGTTGCTCACTTAAAATAATATGAAATATTGAAGACCATGTTGCAACTAATCACAAGAGGTGTTGTGATCATATGCACATTCTCCTCCAATATTATAAAAAAAAAATGGCTGCCATCATAAAACCCAACTGCTGACTTCAGAATGGGTGGTGTCACACACCACCATTATATACAGTATATAGTATACATACAGTATCTTAAATACATATTCTATGGTGTAATTTGAATGCGTTTACTCCATGTGTTCAACTTTTCCGATGACATACATTCACAACGTTAACGTGGGAACTGCCTCGGTGTGGTCGCAGGTGGGCAGTCGAACGGTGATCATGCTCAGTGGGGTTCTCATGATCCTGATGGGTGTGCTGGGTAAAATAGGTGCCATCTTCACCACCATCCCCACCCCTGTGGTGGGAGGCATGTTCCTGGTCATGTTTGGTGTGATCAGCGCGGCTGGAATTTCCAATCTGCAGGTAAACACATCACGGTAGCGGAACGTCGATACTCCTCCACATTCTGTGTTCCCCTCGTTTCTAAACGTTCAGTTTGTATGATTGATCTCTTACTCAGGTGTGCTGACTCATCTCATTTCACAGTTTACAGACATGAACTCCTCCAGGAATGTCTTTATTTTTGGCTTCTCCATATTCTCTGCGCTCGTCATTCCTAACTGGATTAAGATGAACCCTGACCTCTTAGCCACAGGTACCGTACAATGGAGCCATGTTCTGCCTCATGTTTAGTCTGAAACAAATGTTTGCCATTCACAAGACATGCCCCCAACCACACCCCCCTCTACCCCCCGTATCTGCAGGTGTGGAAGAGTTAGATCAGGTGTTACGGGTCTTGTTTACGACCAGCATGTTTGTTGGAGGGTCGTTTGGCTTCTTCCTGGACAACACCATTCCTGGTAAGATGAATCTTTAAAGTGACACTGCTTGAGTTGTGTCTGGAAACACAGATTAAGGACAGAGTCCAAAAATTAATTTCTGTGATGCAACTATACGCATCTAATTTATAAATTGAGGACCCCAATTATCTGCATAATATTTGTAATTTTTCGGACCACATTTCTCAATATTTCTGTAGCTACTGTTTCTCTGAATAAATCCAGGAAAGGTTCTTCAGTGCTAGCCCGTCTGAGATGAATTAAGAGGTGATTGTTTTACATGTCACCACCTGCTCTGTGTTCATCAGGCACCGAGCGTGAGCGTGGAATTTCATCTTGGAGCAAATCGCACGCCAGAGACTCTTGCAACATCTCGATAACTGAGGAGGACGTGTACGACCTCACGTTTGGAATTACTTCTCGTCTCTCCCGCTCCTCCTGCATCCGTTACATTCCTTTCTGCCCTTGGAGGGGCCGTGGCGCTCAGCACAAGCCTGAGGGGGAGACTGTTAAGTCTCTGGAAATGGCGCCGATGCCTGGTGAAGCAGTGAGCATAGAGGATGGGATTGGAGGTGTAGCTCTCTAGCCACTGATCTAGCGCCAACGTGATGGAACCAAATTAATCAGTTCATCTCAGCGACATCATCTAATTTCATATGTATTATAAGACCTCTGGTTTCGGGAAAGGTGTAGTGAGTATTAACCTGACATGCCAGAGGAATTGTTGTCACAGGTCCATCTGGGGAGCCGTACATTGAGACTGTTGGTGAATGGCTGTACTTTCAATAAAATACTTGGCAGTTGATTGGATGAACCCTCTCATGGAATGTTGACTTAGCGTCCAGTAACAACATTTATTTATTTATTAAAGGAGATTAAAAGTAAAATGATTATGTGGAAATATATTTAATAAAAAAAAAGCATTGCCATTAAATATTAGGGTACATTCAGTGGACTGAACGTTTGTTACGTTTAATTAACTTTTTTCTCGAAAACTACTTTCAAAGATGTTTGCTGTGTTTAACAAGTGTGGCGACTGTGGCTCAATAACATGTATTAAAATTGTATCTACGAGTATTAATTAAAGCTTAGGCTATTTGGAGTAGTTTTCCATCATCACAAGCCTACCAGTAGCCTACCAAATTATGCTTTCATTACCATCTTATTTTATCTTAAATGCATGCTGTCTCATTCTTATGTGAGATGTATGACATTTAAAATTGGAGTATGTTGACACAACCATTGTGGACATGTCCGTCACAGCAGTTGAACAAGGTTAGTGCACTAAAGCACCGACATAGACTACCATCATCTGTACAGCTGAAACAGAGCATCTTTGTTAGCCACGTGAATGTTGCTCAACCCATGCTTCCTCCCTATTTTGTACCCTGGCTTTGAGTCCACTGCCAATCATGTTCATTGAACTTAAAGTAAAAGTTACACCATCCTGAACACAGGGTTAGTTTAAAAAATACATTTGCCTGATATAAAACGAATTCCGTATATAAGCTATGCCCATTTCCCGTCTTATCCAAATACAGATACAGAGACAAAAAATAACGTCTCTGTGCAACCCTAGTCCTCATACAGAAGAATGATATGTGATTGCAAAAACACTGTTCTGAATCTAATGCCTCTCGAATCACATTCTCTCAAACCAGAACCATTTCACGATAATGCTTGGTTGATATGCTTGCATTATTAGTAGAAACAACAGGTCACGGAAAGACTCCACACTGGAGCATTTTCCATGTGTGTTATTTCCTTCCAAAGGAAATGAAAGGTTGAAACTGTAATAAACTATCACAATCTTGTCTCTGATCCAGACACATATGGCTTCGAGATATAGTTTATTAAAGCAACACAATGTAACTGTATTTTTTGCTCCCCTACAATTGCAAAGTGTAATTCACTTTCATGCCAATCTCTCTAAAATCGCATAGCAGTACTCATTCATTTATTGACAAGCTGAAGAGCATGAAACCGGTGTTCTGAGGAGTTGTGCTGCTTTGCCCAAATGTTTTACACAGAGTGCAAATCGATTGCGGAATATGTCATAAATATGGTATCAAAACATGCTCTCAATGGCATTGAAGGGAAACTTTGTCCAGCATGGCTAACTTCAACTTTTATATTTAGTTTAGTTTTAGATTCAACCCCTGGTCTCTAAAGGCACTATAAGGCCCATATGGGCAAGGAGCCCTGATTGCACTTCACCTTAAATAATTTTATAGACCGTGTCTGAATAATTGGTAATTAACTGACTGATTTCAGTATTAACATTCTTAACTGACAAAAAGACAGAAATAAAACTAAACAAATCCATTCATTTTCAAGTTGATGACAGGGGAAAATGTGGAACTACGTGAATGTTTTTACCGTTCACACCCACAAGAGGGCAGAATTGTGACACCTAGCTTGAATTTCAATGGTAAAATTAATCTAAATTCACAAATCACCAACAATTACTTAATCATACATTATCCTGTAAAATCTAAACCATGTTGTGTCCACCAACAACGCGCATTAAGATGAAAAATTTGGGTATGACAGCGTCGCCAAGGCTGGACTGCAGTGACTGACTATCACAAGTGTGATCACACTACTGCACGGCAAGGGGGCGTTGGCCTGCTTTGTTTACGACCTGAGCCGTATGGGGCGCCAAGTGTAACACACCCTTTTTCGTGGACAAAAGGTGTTACAGTGCTATATGATTTCGTAATACATTTATTCATTTCGTAACACATAAGGCATTTTGTCCACGAAAAAGGGTGTGTTACACTTGGCGCCCCATAGAGCCGGGGCATCCCTCCCAAGACGAACTGTGAACCCATACTGAACTGTGGACATCCACTCACCATAGTGCCCTACAGCCATGCAGGCCAGAGCTCCACAGCTCATTTGAACCTCCAACCTCAGCCGCCGAGTAATTTGGATTACAGACATGGACCACCATGCCCGGCAGGGGTTAATTTGACAAGTACAGCATGAGATCAATCAGGTCCTCGTTTTCAGGTCAATTCAGTCCGTATTTATTTATGGTTTATATTATACAGGTAGAAACTCAATGTGTTTTACATTAAAGCCTGCAGCAGGACTGTGCTTCCCAACCTGTTATCTATAAATAATACATGGAAGTTTGAAAATATTATTTTTCAGAAAATATATTAATGATTTTCATTGACTGATTCAGGATTTTACATGAATCAGAAGTGGACAGGCAGCTAATCAATTTAAAAACAGCAACATAGAAGGAACAAAACCTTAACCAAACCCGGCCATTCTGCAGTGAAATGTCAAATATGGATAAAACTCTGAATGTATATTCCTTGTTAATCCAGCAGGAGGCAGTATATAACCACCTACTTGATGAAAAGGTCGGCTATCAGAGCGTCGCCAAGGCTGGACTGCAGTGTCCACTCACAAGTGTGATTCCACTATTGGACGGCACGGGGGCGTTGGCCTGCTTAGTTTCCGACCTGGGGCGCTGCACCCCTCCCAAAAACGACCTGGTGCTCCCGGGCTCCCACGGGAGCACCATATCGATCCTGAATTTAGTGTGAACACCCACTCACCATGGTCCCCTACAGGCCAGAGCTCCTCAGCTCATTTCAGCCTCAGCCACCCAGTGACATATGGATTACAGACATGTGCCACCATGTTGCGGCAGGGACCACCTGGACTGGGAATTGTCAAGTAGTGCGAGCTCAACCAATCAAATGATGATGTGCTAGGGCCACGTACACCCTTTCATGGAAAAGGTATTCCTTTTCTTCTTTCAGCAGGATAACACACACTGCCACAAAGCAAAAATGGTTCAGGAATGATTGGTGGACTACTCTCATTAATGTTTATTTAATGTACACTATAAGATACCTTTGTAAATTTGCAACTTACTTTTCAATCAATAATTTCATGAAAATGTATGCTCATCACTAATCAATCAATAAAACAATTGATTTGTGATTTATTATATTATTATTATTATTATTATTATTATTATTATTATTATTATTATTATACCTTCATCTTGGTGTTGTTTTTATTGGTAGAGTTATTAGTACTAGTATTCCCAACATTTTTTATGTTTTTTAGGCCCAGCGTCGTTGGTTTTGTTTATCATCGTGTCGTGACGCAATGTCGGTGTCATTCGTCTTGGCTCCTCCTACTCCTCTCCAATATAACTAAATAAAAATAGTTTTCCTCATCTGCTTGACATTTTAACGTGGTCGATTAAGGTTGTGACTTGAATTATTTGTTTTTTTGTTACTTCGTCGCTGTACGTGGTCACGTACGGTTTTTAGATTTCCCTTTGTAATATATGAGTTAGCATGTGTTAGCCTAGCATACTGATCCTGCGCTATCCGGAGCAGGGCGGTATGACATGCCGCTTCCTTCTTCAACGTAAGGTTATTTCATGTTATTATTTCAGTTAACACAGTCTATATTATTCCACATGGGTGGATGTGTACCTTGAGAATTGAGTTTATTATTATTATTAGGTTTGTGCAGAGCGTGGGGCTGTGTTACCCTAACTTGTCACTGGCTTTCCATCAGACCACTGTGAGCTGGACATTGAACAGGCTGTACTGTACACAGCTGAGCTGAACATTGCTGATAAAAAGGTAAGGCTTGTTTGAGAGTTTTTGTTTTGTTTACCCAAACTATCATTTTCAATGGGTTTATAGTATTAAAGAGAACCAACAGTATACAATCTCGACCATTTTAAATAGACTTTGACGTTGCACATAATGTTCTTTTCCAGATAACAATTGCGTAATTCAGTTATTTTCACAAGGAAGTAAGTGTTTATGTAGAACCTGGCATTTTTCCATGATCTGAACATTACACAATTTAACATCGATCATGTGGTGTTTTCAGGACGCTTGACTTCGGAACGCCCAGTCTAAACACCTAGGCAATATTCTTTTCCAACTTATACAATGGAAACCTCTCTAGTGACCCTGTCTGTAAGAGGAGACACATCCCCAGGTACAAAGCTTAGAATGCTTTAATTAAAGCCTAAACAGCATAATACATCACTTTAGCTATTGTTGATTATGTGATTTATGTACATATATTGTGCTATTTTGCACCCAGACACTTCTGTGAACTGCAGTGTTGCTCATTGCAAATGTGATGACTTGTAACATTAGGTGAGGTGATTGCGGTGGTTGGTAGCTGTGAGGCTCTTGGAAACTGGTGCCATCAAAAAGCTGTGACTTTACACCCCGTTTGTGAAAATGGGTAGGCTAACCGCAACTGCACATAACATATTACACTTAAAATATTCAAATCTACTTTATTGCTTTGTGTACATAGATTTACAATAGAATACGTTCAATTAGGGTTTCCTTTCTCTGTTTGTTTTCCTTACAGCAATATGTGGGCCGGAACCATATCGCTGCCTATGGGTGTTGTGTTGACGTATCGCTATTTTAAAGGCTTCTTCCTGGAGTCAAAGGTGAGCTCAGAGCTTGGTGTCACCATGGCGCCCCAGCCTCATAGAATATTCCAAACAGTTTAGAAGGGATAGAGCAACGTGAGGGGTGTCACCGCACATTCACTTACGTGTTCCACTTTTGGAAGCATTGTACACTGCGAGTTGTCAGGAGAACACACTCATATTGTGGTTTCCGCGACTCTGCCCGACCTGATTGGACATGTCAAACTCCTATAATTCCAACCGACTAACACCAGTCGCGGCAGCATGCAAGCAGTTTTTCTGCTTCTGCAGTCCTCCATAGAATCTCTCTAAAAGAAAGCACCACAAACTAGTCTATATAAAGGTTAGGAAAGCGATGCTGGAGAAAGATTGTTGATGTTTTAAGTAACTCTGTCAAAAGAAAAACACTTATCTCTTCAGTGCCATAGGGTTCTCCATCAGATGCTTTGCGGCATCCCACATTAAGAAAACGCATTGCCATGGCTGGGATATTGTTGTATTGTGTGGTCTGTGGCCACTTTGATTAGTATGTTTTGGTTTGTTTTTGTTTGGTTTTAAACTTGCTCAGGGAATGCAGGTAGCATAAAGCTAACTGGTAACAAGCATCTTTTCTCTTTTTTGAGGTTTATGTATTTTTGTAGATGTTCCCTTTTCTTAAAAAAAAAAAAAAAATATAAAAAAAAATGCATACATTGTTTTAAAGAATCAATACAGTATCACACAACATAATATCGCAATATTCGGGTGTATCATTATTTTCTTATCTCATCACAGCATCCATACATTTGTGGGGAGCCACTTGGTGTGTAGATATAGTTTTTGTTTCCTTCATTTCTTCCACCTCTTCCATAACTAACAAATCCGCTTTTCAGATGTCTATCTCGTGACGGCTGGGACAACCCTAGCCCAGGGATTGGTGACTATACCAAATCTAATTCCTTTCTTGCCCTCTGGTCAAAGTGGCGGCCTTACAAGCAGCGCGCGCGTGTGTGTGAGAGAGAGCGTGTGATCTGAGCGGCTTGTAACACTCTTCCCCCAACATTGGCGTTTCAGAGCGCAGGCGGCCCTTGTCAGGTGATAGTCAATAAGTGGGAGACACATCAGCAGCCACGCACGATGAACCCCACAGGTATAGCTTGTGAGACCACGGTGCACCGGTTGATACTGATACTACCTCCCCCCCCCCATCCCCTCTACCCTAGTGTGTCGTACCTACCTACCCCAGTGCTTTTAGCTCGAGGTGGGGCAGGGTAATCAGGTCATCACATAGTCGTGGTTAATGCTCTCTGTTGCCCCTCCATTGCCCTGCGCTGTTCCCCTCCGAACAGGAAGCCCGTATATGGTCCTCAAGCTGTTACCCTCTTTGAAGCCCCACCTGCCACATAATGGAGATGCCTGCTGTGGGCTTTAGGCTACCTTTTAGAAAAAGTTGAAAAAGGGGGGTTATGTCTGTTCTGTCCAAGCCTGCAAGCTCTGCGTCACACCACCCCTGTCCACACTCTTCTATATTGTAGCCTGTAATTTAGCTGTAGCACTTAAGGTACTGTACAACTGCTTAGAAAAGCCTTTATGACCCATGTCAAGGTTGTAGCTGTTGAAGCACTACAATTGTTCATGTAGGTTTGATTGAGTGAAAATAGTGTCATCAACACGTGCTAAATTAACTTTAGAAACACACCTCATATTCGTATTTTATTGAATTGTGACATCCACTTTGACATTAAATAGATTTTTACCAACCGCTTTGAAGTTTAAAGGAGGAGGCTAAACTAAATTCAGGGCTGAAAAGTACTTTACCGTTATTATCCAGTAGCTGTACATAAAACGTATCTGAGCTGCTTAATGACTTAATGACTAATGATGTCCTTGATCCTCCTTTTAATGACCGTTTGCTTGATTGCAGATGTGATGCTGAACACTGACGATGGCCAGTTTGGAATTCACAGTAAGTTGATAAACAACCACACTGTTCCTGTTCCAGATAGTTCCTGTTTGTAGTCCTCAGCGGGGGGCCTTCCCTCGTCAGATCAGGTGGGAGTGCGTAGATGTTTGTTTTCCCTTCTCACCAAAGTGTACCCCCCCACCCCTTCCCTTCTCAGATTAGGTGGAAGTGCGTAGATGTTTGTTTTCCCTTCTCACCAAAGTGTACCCCCCTCCCCCCACTTCCCTTTCCCTGTCAGACGGGGTGGAGTGCGTAGACGCAGGCTGGCTGACATGCCAGACAGAGATTCGTCTTCGTCTGCACCAGTCCCAGAAGGAGCCAGTGTCCATTACCAAGAAGAAGTTTAAGAAGTCCCGCTTAAGGTAGGGTTCATGCCAGCACCCCTTAAAGTAGGGTCCAGCCCAGCACCCCTTAAGGTAGGGTCCAGTCCAGCACCCCTTAAGGTAGGGTTCATGCCCAGGTCCAGCCCAGCACCCCTTAAGGTAGGGTCCAGTCCAGCACCCCTTAAGGTAGGGTCCAGCCCAGCACCGCTTAAGGTAGGGTTCATGCCAGCACCCTTTAAGGTAGGGTCCAGTCCAGATTAAGGGATTACATTTGCACTATGTATACAGTGTTATGTTTTCTACATTCATTTGGCCGCAAACAACATATTTGGTGAACTCAGGCGAACGTTCGTGTCGAACGCATTTGCCTTTGAACTGTTACATTTGAACACCCTTCGTCTGGTGTCTGTGCACGTAGCACACCCGCCCTGTGTGTGTGTGTGTGCGTGCGCGCGTGCGCACTCCACCAGGATGAAGCTGATGCTGGTGGGCATCGAGGAGGAGGATGAGGAGGAGCTCAGCCCTTCGTCCTGGCACAAGATGACCACCACCCTGGGCATCAGCCGGATCAGTGACCGTGACTACAAATCCCGCCACTCCCAGCCCGAGTGTGGCTACGCGCTGGAGCCCTCCCAGTGGACGGAGTACAGTGTCCACACCATGGACCCCGACAACCTGGAGCTCACCTTCGAGTTCTTTGAGGTGAGTGGCAAACAGCTGTTGGACGCTGCCATCTTCCATCGCTGATGGCTGACAGACATCACGATGTTGAGCAGGCATCGTGAATCGTGAAAAATAAAGTGGGCAAATTGTGGCAAAGCAGCGTTCCGACTAAGTTATACATCTACTGAAACTTTTCAATACGGTATCCGTTAGGAGATTAGGCCACACACACACACACACACACACAGATGCATGCACCGCAGGCTGGCCCATAGAACTATATGGTGAGGACCCTCTCATGTCCTGGCTGTCAATAATCTGCATTACTGAATTATAAAGTAGGTTAATTTATACCTAGATGCTATTAGGTAAGATTATGCTAACGTAATTCTAATAGCTAAAATAAAGTTGGAGTGAAACAATTAATCAACAAGCATTTTTAACTCTATTACAAAAAATGATTGATGCTATATATATATATATATATATATATATAGCATCAATCATTTTTTGTAATAGAGTTAAAAATGCTTGTTGATTAATTGTTTCACTCCAACTTTATTTTAGCTATTAGAATTACGTTAGCATAATCTTACCTAATAGCATCTAGGTATAAATTAACCTACTTTATAATTCAGTAATGCAGATTATTGACAGCCAGGACATGAGAGGGTCCTCACCATATAGTTCTATGGGCCAGCCTGCGGTGCATGCATCTGTGTGTGTGTGTGTGTGTGTGTGGCCTAATCTCCTAACGGATACCGTATTGAAAAGTTTCAGTAGATGTATAACTTAGTCGGAACGCTGCTTTGCCACAATTTGCCCACTTTATTTTTCACGATTCACGATGCCTGCTCAACATCGTGATGTCTGTCAGCCATCAGCGATGGAAGATGGCAGCGTCCAACAGCTGTTTGCCACTCACCTCAAAGAACTCGAAGGTGAGCTCCAGGTTGTCGGGGTCCATGGTGTGGACACTGTACTCCGTCCACTGGGAGGGCTCCAGCGCGTAGCCACACTCGGGCTGGGAGTGGCGGGATTTGTAGTCACGGTCACTGATCCGGCTGATGCCCAGGGTGGTGGTCATCTTGTGCCAGGACGAAGGGCTGAGCTCCTCCTCATCCTCCTCCTCGATGCCCACCAGCATCAGCTTCATCCTGGTGGAGTGCGCACGCGCGCACGCACACACACACACACAGGGCGGGTGTGCTACGTGCACAGACACCAGACGAAGGGTGTTCAAATGTAACAGTTCAAAGGCAAATGCGTTCGACACGAACGTTCGCCTGAGTTCACCAAATATGTTGTTTGCGGCCAAATGAATGTAGAAAACATAACACTGTATACATAGTGCAAATGTAATCCCTTAATCTGGACTGGACCCTACCTTAAAGGGTGCTGGCATGAACCCTACCTTAAGCGGTGCTGGGCTGGACCCTACCTTAAGGGGTGCTGGACTGGACCCTACCTTAAGGGGTGCTGGGCTGGACCTGGGCATGAACCCTACCTTAAGGGGTGCTGGACTGGACCCTACCTTAAGGGGTGCTGGGCTGGACCCTACTTTAAGGGGTGCTGGCATGAACCCTACCTTAAGCGGGACTTCTTAAACTTCTTCTTGGTAATGGACACTGGCTCCTTCTGGGACTGGTGCAGACGAAGACGAATCTCTGTCTGGCATGTCAGCCAGCCTGCGTCTACGCACTCCACCCCGTCTGACAGGGAAAGGGAAGTGGGGGGAGGGGGGTACACTTTGGTGAGAAGGGAAAACAAACATCTACGCACTTCCACCTAATCTGAGAAGGGAAGGGGTGGGGGGGTACACTTTGGTGAGAAGGGAAAACAAACATCTACGCACTCCCACCTGATCTGACGAGGGAAGGCCCCCCGCTGAGGACTACAAACAGGAACTATCTGGAACAGGAACAGTGTGGTTGTTTATCAACTTACTGTGAATTCCAAACTGGCCATCGTCAGTGTTCAGCATCACATCTGCAATCAAGCAAACGGTCATTAAAAGGAGGATCAAGGACATCATTAGTCATTAAGTCATTAAGCAGCTCAGATACGTTTTATGTACAGCTACTGGATAATAACGGTAAAGTACTTTTCAGCCCTGAATTTAGTTTAGCCTCCTCCTTTAAACTTCAAAGCGGTTGGTAAAAATCTATTTAATGTCAAAGTGGATGTCACAATTCAATAAAATACGAATATGAGGTGTGTTTCTAAAGTTAATTTAGCACGTGTTGATGACACTATTTTCACTCAATCAAACCTACATGAACAATTGTAGTGCTTCAACAGCTACAACCTTGACATGGGTCATAAAGGCTTTTCTAAGCAGTTGTACAGTACCTTAAGTGCTACAGCTAAATTACAGGCTACAATATAGAAGAGTGTGGACAGGGGTGGTGTGACGCAGAGCTTGCAGGCTTGGACAGAACAGACATAACCCCCCTTTTTCAACTTTTTCTAAAAGGTAGCCTAAAGCCCACAGCAGGCATCTCCATTATGTGGCAGGTGGGGCTTCAAAGAGGGTAACAGCTTGAGGACCATATACGGGCTTCCTGTTCGGAGGGGAACAGCGCAGGGCAATGGAGGGGCAACAGAGAGCATTAACCACGACTATGTGATGACCTGATTACCCTGCCCCACCTCGAGCTAAAAGCACTGGGGTAGGTAGGTACGACACACTAGGGTAGAGGGGATGGGGGGGGGGAGGTAGTATCAGTATCAACCGGTGCACCGTGGTCTCACAAGCTATACCTGTGGGGTTCATCGTGCGTGGCTGCTGATGTGTCTCCCACTTATTGACTATCACCTGACAAGGGCCGCCTGCGCTCTGAAACGCCAATGTTGGGGGAAGAGTGTTACAAGCCGCTCAGATCACACGCTCTCTCTCACACACACGCGCGCGCTGCTTGTAAGGCCGCCACTTTGACCAGAGGGCAAGAAAGGAATTAGATTTGGTATAGTCACCAATCCCTGGGCTAGGGTTGTCCCAGCCGTCACGAGATAGACATCTGAAAAGCGGATTTGTTAGTTATGGAAGAGGTGGAAGAAATGAAGGAAACAAAAACTATATCTACACACCAAGTGGCTCCCCACAAATGTATGGATGCTGTGATGAGATAAGAAAATAATGATACACCCGAATATTGCGATATTATGTTGTGTGATACTGTATTGATTCTTTAAAACAATGTATGCATTTTTTTTTATATTTTTTTTTTTTTTTTAAGAAAAGGGAACATCTACAAAAATACATAAACCTCAAAAAAGAGAAAAGATGCTTGTTACCAGTTAGCTTTATGCTACCTGCATTCCCTGAGCAAGTTTAAAACCAAACAAAAACAAACCAAAACATACTAATCAAAGTGGCCACAGACCACACAATACAACAATATCCCAGCCATGGCAATGCGTTTTCTTAATGTGGGATGCCGCAAAGCATCTGATGGAGAACCCTATGGCACTGAAGAGATAAGTGTTTTTCTTTTGACAGAGTTACTTAAAACATCAACAATCTTTCTCCAGCATCGCTTTCCTAACCTTTATATAGACTAGTTTGTGGTGCTTTCTTTTAGAGAGATTCTATGGAGGACTGCAGAAGCAGAAAAACTGCTTGCATGCTGCCGCGACTGGTGTTAGTCGGTTGGAATTATAGGAGTTTGACATGTCCAATCAGGTCGGGCAGAGTCGCGGAAACCACAATATGAGTGTGTTCTCCTGACAACTCGCAGTGTACAATGCTTCCAAAAGTGGAACACGTAAGTGAATGTGCGGTGACACCCCTCACGTTGCTCTATCCCTTCTAAACTGTTTGGAATATTCTATGAGGCTGGGGCGCCATGGTGACACCAAGCTCTGAGCTCACCTTTGACTCCAGGAAGAAGCCTTTAAAATAGCGATACGTCAACACAACACCCATAGGCAGCGATATGGTTCCGGCCCACATATTGCTGTAAGGAAAACAAACAGAGAAAGGAAACCCTAATTGAACGTATTCTATTGTAAATCTATGTACACAAAGCAATAAAGTAGATTTGAATATTTTAAGTGTAATATGTTATGTGCAGTTGCGGTTAGCCTACCCATTTTCACAAACGGGGTGTAAAGTCACAGCTTTTTGATGGCACCAGTTTCCAAGAGCCTCACAGCTACCAACCACCGCAATCACCTCACCTAATGTTACAAGTCATCACATTTGCAATGAGCAACACTGCAGTTCACAGAAGTGTCTGGGTGCAAAATAGCACAATATATGTACATAAATCACATAATCAACAATAGCTAAAGTGATGTATTATGCTGTTTAGGCTTTAATTAAAGCATTCTAAGCTTTGTACCTGGGGATGTGTCTCCTCTTACAGACAGGGTCACTAGAGAGGTTTCCATTGTATAAGTTGGAAAAGAATATTGCCTAGGTGTTTAGACTGGGCGTTCCGAAGTCAAGCGTCCTGAAAACACCACATGATCGATGTTAAATTGTGTAATGTTCAGATCATGGAAAAATGCCAGGTTCTACATAAACACTTACTTCCTTGTGAAAATAACTGAATTACGCAATTGTTATCTGGAAAAGAACATTATGTGCAACGTCAAAGTCTATTTAAAATGGTCGAGATTGTATACTGTTGGTTCTCTTTAATACTATAAACCCATTGAAAATGATAGTTTGGGTAAACAAAACAAAAACTCTCAAACAAGCCTTACCTTTTTATCAGCAATGTTCAGCTCAGCTGTGTACAGTACAGCCTGTTCAATGTCCAGCTCACAGTGGTCTGATGGAAAGCCAGTGACAAGTTAGGGTAACACAGCCCCACGCTCTGCACAAACCTAATAATAATAATAAACTCAATTCTCAAGGTACACATCCACCCATGTGGAATAATATAGACTGTGTTAACTGAAATAATAACATGAAATAACCTTACGTTGAAGAAGGAAGCGGCATGTCATACCGCCCTGCTCCGGATAGCGCAGGATCAGTATGCTAGGCTAACACATGCTAACTCATATATTACAAAGGGAAATCTAAAAACCGTACGTGACCACGTACAGCGACGAAGTAACAAAAAAACAAATAATTCAAGTCACAACCTTAATCGACCACGTTAAAATGTCAAGCAGATGAGGAAAACTATTTTTATTTAGTTATATTGGAGAGGAGTAGGAGGAGCCAAGACGAATGACACCGACATTGCGTCACGACACGATGATAAACAAAACCAACGACGCTGGGCCTAAAAAACATAAAAAATGTTGGGAATACTAGTACTAATAACTCTACCAATAAAAACAACACCAAGATGAAGGTATAATAATAATAATAATAATAATAATAATAATAATAATAATAATAATATAATAAATCACAAATCAATTGTTTTATTGATTGATTAGTGATGAGCATACATTTTCATGAAATTATTGATTGAAAAGTAAGTTGCAAATTTACAAAGGTATCTTATAGTGTACATTAAATAAACATTAATGAGAGTAGTCCACCAATCATTCCTGAACCATTTTTGCTTTGTGGCAGTGTGTGTTATCCTGCTGAAAGAAGAAAAGGAATACCTTTTCCATGAAAGGGTGTACGTGGCCCTAGCACATCATCATTTGATTGGTTGAGCTCGCACTACTTGACAATTCCCAGTCCAGGTGGTCCCTGCCGCAACATGGTGGCACATGTCTGTAATCCATATGTCACTGGGTGGCTGAGGCTGAAATGAGCTGAGGAGCTCTGGCCTGTAGGGGACCATGGTGAGTGGGTGTTCACACTAAATTCAGGATCGATATGGTGCTCCCGTGGGAGCCCGGGAGCACCAGGTCGTTTTTGGGAGGGGTGCAGCGCCCCAGGTCGGAAACTAAGCAGGCCAACGCCCCCGTGCCGTCCAATAGTGGAATCACACTTGTGAGTGGACACTGCAGTCCAGCCTTGGCGACGCTCTGATAGCCGACCTTTTCATCAAGTAGGTGGTTATATACTGCCTCCTGCTGGATTAACAAGGAATATACATTCAGAGTTTTATCCATATTTGACATTTCACTGCAGAATGGCCGGGTTTGGTTAAGGTTTTGTTCCTTCTATGTTGCTGTTTTTAAATTGATTAGCTGCCTGTCCACTTCTGATTCATGTAAAATCCTGAATCAGTCAATGAAAATCATTAATATATTTTCTGAAAAATAATATTTTCAAACTTCCATGTATTATTTATAGATAACAGGTTGGGAAGCACAGTCCTGCTGCAGGCTTTAATGTAAAACACATTGAGTTTCTACCTGTATAATATAAACCATAAATAAATACGGACTGAATTGACCTGAAAACGAGGACCTGATTGATCTCATGCTGTACTTGTCAAATTAACCCCTGCCGGGCATGGTGGTCCATGTCTGTAATCCAAATTACTCGGCGGCTGAGGTTGGAGGTTCAAATGAGCTGTGGAGCTCTGGCCTGCATGGCTGTAGGGCACTATGGTGAGTGGATGTCCACAGTTCAGTATGGGTTCACAGTTCGTCTTGGGAGGGATGCCCCGGCTCTATGGGGCGCCAAGTGTAACACACCCTTTTTCGTGGACAAAATGCCTTATGTGTTACGAAATGAATAAATGTATTACGAAATCATATAGCACTGTAACACCTTTTGTCCACGAAAAAGGGTGTGTTACACTTGGCGCCCCATACGGCTCAGGTCGTAAACAAAGCAGGCCAACGCCCCCTTGCCGTGCAGTAGTGTGATCACACTTGTGATAGTCAGTCACTGCAGTCCAGCCTTGGCGACGCTGTCATACCCAAATTTTTCATCTTAATGCGCGTTGTTGGTGGACACAACATGGTTTAGATTTTACAGGATAATGTATGATTAAGTAATTGTTGGTGATTTGTGAATTTAGATTAATTTTACCATTGAAATTCAAGCTAGGTGTCACAATTCTGCCCTCTTGTGGGTGTGAACGGTAAAAACATTCACGTAGTTCCACATTTTCCCCTGTCATCAACTTGAAAATGAATGGATTTGTTTAGTTTTATTTCTGTCTTTTTGTCAGTTAAGAATGTTAATACTGAAATCAGTCAGTTAATTACCAATTATTCAGACACGGTCTATAAAATTATTTAAGGTGAAGTGCAATCAGGGCTCCTTGCCCATATGGGCCTTATAGTGCCTTTAGAGACCAGGGGTTGAATCTAAAACTAAACTAAATATAAAAGTTGAAGTTAGCCATGCTGGACAAAGTTTCCCTTCAATGCCATTGAGAGCATGTTTTGATACCATATTTATGACATATTCCGCAATCGATTTGCACTCTGTGTAAAACATTTGGGCAAAGCAGCACAACTCCTCAGAACACCGGTTTCATGCTCTTCAGCTTGTCAATAAATGAATGAGTACTGCTATGCGATTTTAGAGAGATTGGCATGAAAGTGAATTACACTTTGCAATTGTAGGGGAGCAAAAAATACAGTTACATTGTGTTGCTTTAATAAACTATATCTCGAAGCCATATGTGTCTGGATCAGAGACAAGATTGTGATAGTTTATTACAGTTTCAACCTTTCATTTCCTTTGGAAGGAAATAACACACATGGAAAATGCTCCAGTGTGGAGTCTTTCCGTGACCTGTTGTTTCTACTAATAATGCAAGCATATCAACCAAGCATTATCGTGAAATGGTTCTGGTTTGAGAGAATGTGATTCGAGAGGCATTAGATTCAGAACAGTGTTTTTGCAATCACATATCATTCTTCTGTATGAGGACTAGGGTTGCACAGAGACGTTATTTTTTGTCTCTGTATCTGTATTTGGATAAGACGGGAAATGGGCATAGCTTATATACGGAATTCGTTTTATATCAGGCAAATGTATTTTTTAAACTAACCCTGTGTTCAGGATGGTGTAACTTTTACTTTAAGTTCAATGAACATGATTGGCAGTGGACTCAAAGCCAGGGTACAAAATAGGGAGGAAGCATGGGTTGAGCAACATTCACGTGGCTAACAAAGATGCTCTGTTTCAGCTGTACAGATGATGGTAGTCTATGTCGGTGCTTTAGTGCACTAACCTTGTTCAACTGCTGTGACGGACATGTCCACAATGGTTGTGTCAACATACTCCAATTTTAAATGTCATACATCTCACATAAGAATGAGACAGCATGCATTTAAGATAAAATAAGATGGTAATGAAAGCATAATTTGGTAGGCTACTGGTAGGCTTGTGATGATGGAAAACTACTCCAAATAGCCTAAGCTTTAATTAATACTCGTAGATACAATTTTAATACATGTTATTGAGCCACAGTCGCCACACTTGTTAAACACAGCAAACATCTTTGAAAGTAGTTTTCGAGAAAAAAGTTAATTAAACGTAACAAACGTTCAGTCCACTGAATGTACCCTAATATTTAATGGCAATGCTTTTTTTTTATTAAATATATTTCCACATAATCATTTTACTTTTAATCTCCTTTAATAAATAAATAAATGTTGTTACTGGACGCTAAGTCAACATTCCATGAGAGGGTTCATCCAATCAACTGCCAAGTATTTTATTGAAAGTACAGCCATTCACCAACAGTCTCAATGTACGGCTCCCCAGATGGACCTGTGACAACAATTCCTCTGGCATGTCAGGTTAATACTCACTACACCTTTCCCGAAACCAGAGGTCTTATAATACATATGAAATTAGATGATGTCGCTGAGATGAACTGATTAATTTGGTTCCATCACGTTGGCGCTAGATCAGTGGCTAGAGAGCTACACCTCCAATCCCATCCTCTATGCTCACTGCTTCACCAGGCATCGGCGCCATTTCCAGAGACTTAACAGTCTCCCCCTCAGGCTTGTGCTGAGCGCCACGGCCCCTCCAAGGGCAGAAAGGAATGTAACGGATGCAGGAGGAGCGGGAGAGACGAGAAGTAATTCCAAACGTGAGGTCGTACACGTCCTCCTCAGTTATCGAGATGTTGCAAGAGTCTCTGGCGTGCGATTTGCTCCAAGATGAAATTCCACGCTCACGCTCGGTGCCTGATGAACACAGAGCAGGTGGTGACATGTAAAACAATCACCTCTTAATTCATCTCAGACGGGCTAGCACTGAAGAACCTTTCCTGGATTTATTCAGAGAAACAGTAGCTACAGAAATATTGAGAAATGTGGTCCGAAAAATTACAAATATTATGCAGATAATTGGGGTCCTCAATTTATAAATTAGATGCGTATAGTTGCATCACAGAAATTAATTTTTGGACTCTGTCCTTAATCTGTGTTTCCAGACACAACTCAAGCAGTGTCACTTTAAAGATTCATCTTACCAGGAATGGTGTTGTCCAGGAAGAAGCCAAACGACCCTCCAACAAACATGCTGGTCGTAAACAAGACCCGTAACACCTGATCTAACTCTTCCACACCTGCAGATACGGGGGGTAGAGGGGGGTGTGGTTGGGGGCATGTCTTGTGAATGGCAAACATTTGTTTCAGACTAAACATGAGGCAGAACATGGCTCCATTGTACGGTACCTGTGGCTAAGAGGTCAGGGTTCATCTTAATCCAGTTAGGAATGACGAGCGCAGAGAATATGGAGAAGCCAAAAATAAAGACATTCCTGGAGGAGTTCATGTCTGTAAACTGTGAAATGAGATGAGTCAGCACACCTGAGTAAGAGATCAATCATACAAACTGAACGTTTAGAAACGAGGGGAACACAGAATGTGGAGGAGTATCGACGTTCCGCTACCGTGATGTGTTTACCTGCAGATTGGAAATTCCAGCCGCGCTGATCACACCAAACATGACCAGGAACATGCCTCCCACCACAGGGGTGGGGATGGTGGTGAAGATGGCACCTATTTTACCCAGCACACCCATCAGGATCATGAGAACCCCACTGAGCATGATCACCGTTCGACTGCCCACCTGCGACCACACCGAGGCAGTTCCCACGTTAACGTTGTGAATGTATGTCATCGGAAAAGTTGAACACATGGAGTAAACGCATTCAAATTACACCATAGAATATGTATTTAAGATACTGTATGTATACTATATACTGTATATAATGGTGGTGTGTGACACCACCCATTCTGAAGTCAGCAGTTGGGTTTTATGATGGCAGCCATTTTTTTTTTATAATATTGGAGGAGAATGTGCATATGATCACAACACCTCTTGTGATTAGTTGCAACATGGTCTTCAATATTTCATATTATTTTAAGTGAGCAACACAATCTGCCTCTTCACACTCATTAGAAGAGAGTGAGTCAAGCCTTGTGGGCACTAGAAGTATTGCATCTTAATCACTTTTTAATTTGCAGCCACTCGTGACGGTCCAAAGTGTCTGAATGCAATAAAATAAAACAATTAAATAAGAAATTTAACAACTGTCCGTCACTCAAATCAAAACAAACTCCCTCAGAGGCTCCGCCCCACACACGTTGAAGCGCATTGCATAGCCGAGCGGCATTATTGTTGTGAGTGGTGTAATCACTTTGTTTGTGTTCCTATTTACGTAGCCAGGGCTGTGCAGAAGTACCAGATCCTTTTTTCTGCATGCCCACAGAACGGTAAGCTAGTGAAATGTGGGGAGATATTTGGTGAACAAAATGTGCATTAGTTTACAACTATCTTACAAGAGCTGACTACAGTGGTTAAAGTCCCTCTAAATAATTGTGTGGAAGGCCCTGAGTGGTTAAAGTCCATCTAAATAATTGGGTGGAAGGCCCTAAGTGGTTAAAGTCTCTCTAAATAATTGTGTGGAAGGCCCTAAGTGGTTAAAGTCCGTCTAAATAATTGGGTGGAAGAGCCTGAGTGGTTAAAGTCCCTCTAAATAATTGGGTGGAAGGCCCTGAGTGGTTAAAGTCCGTCCAAATAATTGGGTGGAAGGCCCTGAGTGGTTAAGGTCCCTCTAAATAATTGGATGGAAGGCCCTGAGTGGTTAACGTCCCTCTAAATAATTGGGTGGAAGGCCCTGAGTGGTTAACATCCCTCTAAATAATTGGATGGAAGGCCCTGAGTGGTTAAAGTCCCTCTAAATAATTGGGTGGAAGGCCCTGAGTGGTTAACATCCCTCTAAATAATTGGATGGAAGGCCCTGAGTGGTTAAAGTCCCTCTAAATAATTGGTTGGAAGGCCCGGAGTACAATAATGGTTTTTATTATTTTCATGGCTTTTAACTATTTTTCCATTGTTTTTTATTTCATTTTGTTTAATTCATTTGTTCCCTTTGTTCTTCAAATGTTTTTAACTGTAAAGCATGTTGAGTTGCACACTGTGTATGAAAGGTGCTATAATAAATAATAATAATAATAAATAATAAATAAAGGTTATTATTATTATTATTAAACCTTTAAGGGGATCACCTCTGTGACCACTGTACGCATCTCACCTTGGTGATGCCGAGGGCACCCACATTCTCACTGAAGGAGGTGGTGCCATTGCCTGTGCCCCACGCCCCTGCCAGCAGACAGCCAATGCCCTCGATAGCGATCCCTCTGTTGATGGCATGCTTGGGGGGAGGAGGGGCCCCCGACAACCTGGCACAGGCATGGTAGTCTCCCACAGACTCGATCATGCTGGATAAGATGCCCGCCATGATGCCAAACACCCCTGCCAGGCTTACAGTTGGTACACCCCACTGACCTGAATGCAACCAGCATAACATATACAGTAGTGTGCGTGTGCGTGTGTGTGTGTGTGCGTGCGTGCGTGCGTGTATGTGTGTGAGTGCGTGCGTATATGTGTGTGTATGTATGTATGAATGTGTGTGTGCGTATATATATATGTGTGTGTGTGTGTGTGTGCGTGAATGCGTATGTGTGCGTGCGTATGTGTGTGTGTATATGTGTGTGTATGTATGTATGAATGTGTGTGTGCGTATATATATGCGTGTGTGTGTGTGTGAGTGCATGCGTATGTGTGTGCGTATATGTGTGTGTATGTGTGCGTGCATGTGTGCATGTATGTACTGTATGTATGTGTGTGTGTATGTATGTGTGTGTGTGTGAGTAAAGGGTATGTTTTGAATCTTGTTTAATATATTAGATGTTTAAAACATTATATTGTTATAGGCCAATTGTAAAATCAACTGGTTACCAAGCAATTCTGCCATTTCATGCCAATGATTGACAGCGTATGAGGAAATGTCATCATACTCTACTTCATAATCATCTTTTATTGTTTTTAGGTGTGGTGAGACATTTTCGAGAAAGACTGTTGATATTTGAACTCGCTCAAAACAAATACACCTCTCTCTTCAATGCCATAAGGTACTGCCTTTGAAGCTGGTAGAGCACACATTGGAAACACATTGTAAAGGCTAGGATATTGTTGTTGTGTGCGGTCTGCACCACTTTGTGTTCGAAGCCAGGACTTTGTAGTAGTAGTAGATTATTTCTTAAGCATGCACAAATAATGCCAAGCTAGCGGACCACCAGGAGATATTTGGAGAACAAAAAGTGTACTTGCTTTGCAATCACTTACCATACCTTTAACTGAGAAGAACACATACACACACACGTACATCCTTACCAGGATAAGGAAGGTTGAGCCATGCAGCCTCGCCCACAACGTCTCCCTTCAGGTCCGTGCGGGCCAAATGGCCGTACTGGTTTGGATCAGGGGGCAGGACGTCATAGATGGTCAGCAGGTAACAGACCAGCCAGGAGATGGCGATGGCCAGAAGAACCTGGTAAACATCTAACATTAATTAGTTAATTAATTTGTTAATTTAACATTAATATTAATGTAGTAATATTAACCAAGCAAAAATATATGCTAAATGTGCTTTCTTTATATCATATAGCCTACTAAAGGCACTATGAGGAGTTAGATGGAAGCAATTGCCTTTCCAGCAATGATTACATTTCCCATGAGCCCCAGAGAACACTTGAGAGTTTTGGCCTCTGTGACTATGTCGTAAATTAAGACATAAATCAGATTTGTCAGTTAATCCAATCCAGTGGTAAGCATTTGGAGTCACTCTAATAACATGGTCAGCTTTATAATTTCCTTTTGACAGAAACAAGGATGTAAACCTAAAACATGGATGCTGATAAATAGTAAATGGACTACATTTATAGAACGTTTTCCAACCTTCCGGCCACTCAAAAGTGTATTGCATTCACCCACCCACATTCACACCGATGGTGTGAAACCCTAATTTACCAGGGGGATATAGGGTTAGGTGTCTTTGCTCAGGGACACCTCAACACTCGTGAGGAGTTAGCAAGTTAGCAGTTAATAAGCACGGTTCACAATCACCTGTCGCCCTGCCGCAGTAGTATCATATGCTTTGAAAGTCACCACACAGAAAGTAACACATTTTAATATATTAAAAGGATGTATATATTATCTTAACCTACAGGGATTATCTGGAAGAGGTAAACCTTCGACAGGTGATGTTTCTTGACCTTGTTGAAGGTAGGAATCGGGACTGGTATTTGACACAGGTACTGAGAAAAGAGAATGATCAACCCTGCAGTCCTGTGATGAAGACAAGAAATGTTCAGTACATCTGACGAGGAAAATTACTATAAGCCCTCCCCACTGAGCACAAGACACTTTAAAGTCATGCTAACCAAACAAAGCCACAACGTGTATAACAATTTATATAATAGTACATTTACACACCAACCCTTCTTTAATATTGTCACAAATTGAAGAGTTTAACAAAAGATGTGGTCACACAGCTTGAGGTTACCCACAGAGCAGAAATGCCCCAGTGGTTTCCAGCCTTGAGTCCAGCAGTCTCGTAGAGGGACAAGCCTATGAGTGAGATGGTCGGGGCGATGGTGAGGGGGCCAATGAAACGCATTAAAAAGCCAATGAGGCCAGTGGCGCCCACAACGATCTGGAAGACCGACCCCACCATGATGGAGCCCTGCAGCTGTGGGCACATACAGGGACAACAAGCAGTCCGTGGGCAAACGTCACAACCACCACCAGCAGTAAGTCTGATATATTTATTTTATACTAATAAAGTCAATGTATGTGTGTGTGTGTGTCGTAGGGATGGGACGATATTATAATTTATCACGATACAAATACTGACGATTATCGTATCGTGGTGAATGTCCATTATCGTGATAAACATGAATATCCTCACAGTTAAGTGTGAACATTTTCTGACAAGTAACTTGAAAAAAAAGCAGTCTACAGTCCAATTGTATTCAATTAATAATTGATGTATTAGCTTGCATCTTTTTAGATTACTTAAATTTAGTAACATAGGTTGGGTACCAATATGGGCTCCACGGCCCAGATAGAGTAGTGTGTTGTAGCTTCCTTGCTACTGCACCCACCTGGGTTATGTGTTACATGTTATATATTACCAGTTACATATTACTAATGACCGATCCCAAGCCCCGACCCTTTTCTCCATGTCCTCCAATAACAGCTGAGCAAGTTTGGATCCCGAGAGAACCTCTGTCAACTGTCTGTTTTCCTGTTTTGGTATCAGTCAATTATCTTTCAGTCACATGTGCCAATAACGTTTAGTAATTACATCTGGAAGTTTCAGATATAAGTACTAAAAGTTATTGGTACATGTTACACCGCTTTCCTGAATTATTTGCGGTCATCAATATGCTTACAGCTAAAGCTGGTGTTCCTTTGAGACTGCAGTGTGATTAAGGGCTATTACAAATAATAATAATTTGACTTTACTTGACGTGTCACGGAGCATAGGGTGTGTTTGTGTTTGCGTTGACTTGCCGTTCTCATGCGCGTCTGCCACACCTCTATGAAGACCGGGGAGGAGGCGTTGACCAGGCTGGCGTTCTGCGTCCAGGCCGGGCACACCCACTCCGGTGTGGTCAGCATGGCCAGCGAAGGAGTCAGCAGAGCAAAGGTGCCACCCTGAAGTATGGGAAGCCTAATACAGCAAGGAAAAGAAATCACTCTCTGATGGGTGTCAAGCAACGGTGTCAAGTATAGCCTTGTGTCGATGACATCCTGATATCGCCAGCTACCGTTTGACGTGGCCACGAATATCAGTCTGGACTAGACATGGGATGGGACGATATGAAAGATTCATGTCACGATTATCCTGGCCAAAATATCCGCGGTAGATGGTATTATTCCGATAATCATCAACATGTGTGAAAATCTTTTAAAATGGCATTGAAACATATTGTAATAACTTTCTTACGAGTTGTTAAGATACACGTCTTTGTTGTTTCATATGACACCGATACTGTATCTGTTTTGTGTTTTGCTCCTAGTTTTGAAACACATCAAATGTAAAGTTCTTATGTGGAGTGTTAAGCCATGGTTAAACTGCAACGTTCTTGAACAATGATCTTTCATATAGACACACATCATATGTGTAGGCCTACTTTTATATAGACACACATCATATGTGTAGACCTACTTTTATATAGACACACATCATATGTGTAGACCTACTTTTATATAGACACACATCATATGTGTAGGCCTACTTCGTGTCACAATTCAAACGGGATCTAAATATAATATATTCTCTCTGTTGACTACCATACATATTTTTTCCAAACTAAGGTCCCATAACGTGGAAGTGGCTTTGTCTCTCTCTAGGGAGAATACCACAGCTTTAAAATAATCTTGTGATCATTATCCCCCTCCAGTGTGTTGGGCAAATAGAGAAACACTGACCGACTGCTGATGCCAAACATGTGCGTGTGCTATTTTAACGTAAGGATTTATGTCACCGTTGTATACTATAGATAACAGGTCTGTTATCTGTATTCTGTTATCTACAGGGATGAGAAATTACCACGTACCTCTTGGCCAATCTCTCTTTTTTTGTGTTTCTACATCTTCCTTACAGTAAAACAATCAGTCTCTTACAACTTCATTTCATTTCATCATGTCATCACCTCTTACCTGACACCAAGTGTGACCTGCAGTAATGTGCAGATGCCCGACACAAAGAAAATTGTGCTGATGAGATGACCCTGGGTCAGGCCATCGTGCTCCAGACACAGCTTCTCTGATAGGATGAGGGGTATGGAGATGATCCCACCAAACGCTGTCAGATAGTGCTGAGAAGCAGACAGTCATGCCAGATGAGAGGTTGGGGAAAACAGGCCGTTCAGACTGAATATATCGGACTGTTGTGGTGAATACATAACCACAGTCAGTGGTACTTTCAAGAGTAACCACAAATCAGTGCTGGTGTTGATATTGATAGAAGTTCCCCTTTTTAGCAACTAGATTTTATTGGTTGAACATGGCCCAAGGTCCTCCCTTGCTTGTTCCTGACCAGTAAGGTCAGAAACCACTTGTGCGTCATCAAATTCAAATGATGTTAAAAGGGGCCCCCCTCTCAGCCCCTCCCCTCCCTTCACTCAGCTCCTTGACGAGTTTTAGCATTTTTTAAAGTTGTGCAATGGGTGGAGTCAGGACCTTAGTCAGGAGTCAGGACCTTAAATTATCTAAAGCATGCTCTCAGCAATGCTGAGATTTGTTTGGAAACCCGATTGGGTCTCATCTAGCTCAAACACAATTTCGAAATACTTCAACGTCATCTCACTAACCCACCCTGTTAATGCAAACTTAGCCGCTAGGTGAATTTTAATATGTGAATTAGTTTAATTTGAACGGCATTTAAACGACAACGGTGTGTTCCCATTGTGAGTGCGTCTACCTGAATGGCCAGGACGATACAGAGGTACCAAGGTGGGACGTCGGTCACACAGTAGGCAAGTTTACGTCTGTCGTTTTCTGAGGAGGCGGTGCTCTCCCCTTTCGCCGACTCCTTCCCTATGCTGGGTCGATCAGCGACATGTTCATCTGCCTTCTGAACACAGTGCACATGAATGGACGGACAAGATGGAGACAACACCAGATTATCTTTTCAGCTCACAGAATGGACAGCCAGCGGACTGTGAGGAGATATTCGCTGAATTTGACCTAAAGTGTATAATCGCTTTCTCCACCTTTAATATTTGTATATGATATGTTGTGTAAAGTATATACTGTAACGCAGGGGTTCTCAAACCTTGTGACCCCCTCCTCTGTGTCTTGCGACCCCCAGTTTGAGAACTACTGTGTTATATATGTAATTAATTTACACATAGCAGACATACTGTATATTGTACAAGCATTCCATTATTTATGGCATCGGCAATCTCAAGACGTAGATAATAATAATACTACCTCAAATTCTACTTAGATATGCTGGCATGTTGAAATGTTATTGCTGTATTTGTTTAATGCTCAATAGACTACTGGAAGGTTATGTATGAGGTAGAAAACTATTTGCATTACTTAAAATACCTTTAAGTAATATGTGGCTGCAAATTTAAACCAAACAGTTTTAAACCAAACAAAGGTGCTGCAAATGTCATGAAAAGTTCTTGCTAATTTATAGGTCATGGCTTTCATTCAATGTCATACAGTCCTTCCAATTTATTTGGAAAAGCATGGGATAACTTTAAACACAAATAATTCTCACAGTTTACTCTGAATCTAAGAATAAGGCTACACGATAAGATAAGGTAAGAATACGCCTTTACTTTGAGCAAAACAATTTAAAGTACTTACATCAAAGGCAAAGTTGTCAAAGCCACTGGTGTCCTTCCTACCAGCCATTGGAGCTCTTGAGTAAATGTAGAAATACGGGAGTGAACACACAATAGGCACATTGTGTTAGTGATTATCCCCACTGTGTGTAGATCCCACTCTCTGCAGGTACAAAAGGTACGTTGTAGTGCTTACCCTGTACTCACGCTGTTCTAGTAGTGAAGTTATGTATTGACCACACAAAGCCCACCCCATTTATATTTTCTATCTCTTTCATTCTTTAAATGTTTATTCTTTGATTAATAAGTATATTTTGCTTTTATTATTTCAATTTACAAGACAAAAATAGAAAGAAAAAATATACTGCCTTTATACAAATCTATGTTTATATAAACATTCTGTAGCTTCCTTATCTCAACATACTGTAAATCCACAAACTCATTTTATGGAATTACATAATCAATTTTCAACTTTGGAGAAGACACATTAGGAATGTACTCCTGAGAAACAATGGAGGTTGGAAAAACAACAGCTCCAATCCAGTTCATCACATATCGCTTCAAATACAAGTAGATTTAGCTTTTCTATTCTATTTGAGTTTCCTTGCATTCACGTGAGAGGCAGATCTGTTGATTTTCTTCTATACCTTTAAGGGAACGGGTGTAGAGTATGTCTGCGATCTTGACGTATCTGTGCCGGAAACTGGAACCAACCGCTCCTCTTGGTAAATTATAACTTTGATGCTTATCTTGACATTTATTGTTGTTAATTACTGTATATATGGATTGCTGACAACAGTATCAAGCCACGCCTTCAGGATGACCCGAAAGACTATTCTAGAAATATCACAACACTCCTTGGATTACTGGTGGTTATAAAACTAAATTAAAGGATCGTTTGGTGTTGGAGATTCCCCCGGGTGCTTACAGATCTAGGTAAAACTACCTTTGTGTATCCTGCCCCTCATTCATGGAATGAGTTCCAAAGAAAGCCTTAACCTTGATGTCTTAGTTTCTATTGTTTTAATTGGAGATATTTTAAATGAGCATATTGTTGTTGAATGCAATTGGTTTGTGTAACTGTGTTTTAATGTCAATGTGATTTTTGTGCACAGAGCTCATCTAAAAAAGACACCATGGTCTCTGACACTGTATATATAAAGTAAGAGGGAAATAGAAGTAACTGTTAAATACTAGGCATGCCAGCTCTCCATTTTAATAAAGCTGATATGTTTTGGAAAGGCAGGGGATTAACAGAGCAGGGCTCTCCAGGGGCGGGTAATATGAAATACATTAATAATGTTCTGAAGGATAAAAAGATTGTAGTTAAAGGTGCTGTCAGCGATTGTAAGCTAATACACTTTTTGTCAAATTCAGCAAATATCTCCTCACGGGCCACTAGCTGCCCGTTCTGTGTGTGCATGTTGAAAAAAGAATCCGGTGTTTCTACACAGCCTGTAATTGGGAGGACAAAAAAAAAGACATCACCTACTACATCTTTAAATGCACCCTCTGTCTGGAATATTTTTAAGTTTACTGTATTGTATATTTATATGGAACAGTTAGACATCAATTTGTCATTTGGGTTCATTCATTTAACCGTTATTAAAATGAAAAGGCTGTCACTGAATAAAAAGTAATATCTTACTAAGTACTAATATCTTACTAAGTAATATCTTAGTAACATGTAACAAAAGAGAAGACAAAAAGGAAAAAGATGTCAGGTTTTTGCATCTGAATTCTTCACTTAACACTTTTGAATTAAGCTCAGGATTCGCCTCACAAGGCTACTAAAAACAGCAAAGTATTGTTTTCTTCCTGTGAAGATGCCCTCATAAGACGGGCTGTGGTCGACTGTGAGGACCGGAAGGACGCCTTCCGTCCGTCTGACCAGTGGAGATGGAATGAGGCCCGGGGTGAGGCAACCATAACACATTGGTCTCTGGATCCATCTGCGTGAAGGAAGTCGCACTAATGGACGAACGGCCGTGCCTTGTCCACACTGCATAGGGGCCGCCTCCAGGCAAACGCATGCCAACTGCAATCCATTTCAAAGAGACGTCAAATAGAGAGAGAGGGTAGATAGAGGTGGAGAGAGGGGGGAGAGATAGAGAGAGTGAGGGGGGTAGAAAGAGAGATAGAGAGGGTTTAATTTTGTTCTGAAATGACCATTGATTTTCACACCAGCGTTTAGTGTCTTGACAGCCAGGGAATGTCGGTTGAAACGAAAAGCAGTTTAGTTGAACAGATTAATTCTGAATGCATTTACATCAACGTATGCCTTGATGCTATAGCTGCAGTTTAGCCTGGGTATTGATATACGCTGCTATAGCTGCAGTTTAGCCTGGCTGCTATAGCTGCAGTTTAGCCTGGGTATTGCTGGACGTTGCTATAGCTGCAGTTTAGCCTGGGTATTGATGTACGCTGTTATAGATGCAGTTTAGCCTGGGCATTGATGTACGCTGTTATAGATGCAGTTTAGCCTGGGCATTGATGGATGCTGCTACAGTATAGGTACAGTTTAGTCTGGGTATTGATGGATGCTGCTATAGCTGCAGTTTAGCCTGGGCATTGATGGATGCTGCTACAGTATAGGTACAGTTTAGCCTGGGTATTGATGGATGCTGGCCATTGCAGCTGTGCGCTCTATAGTTAAATTTACTAAATTTACTATTCTGAAATTCTAAATATAAGTAAGTAAACCGCAAAGTAAATAAGTAAACCGCAGCTGATTCATATCAAATAGTACATTTAATAATTGGCTGCAGTCACAAAGTATTAATGCTGTATTTAGTTAGAATGTATACTTAATTAACAAACACAAAAAATCTTTAACATTAACTAAATTAAAATAATAGCCATAGTGAGGAGCAAATAAAAGAGTATTTAATTCCTGCATCTTTTTTCATGTCTGTTTTCACACATTACGGCTCTTGCAGACCTGTCGACATTTACGGACGTGATCCAATCTCTGGGGTCATCAGTTAGGTAGCATTTCAACTCCAGATCTGTCCGGGATGGGAATGAGTTCCTTTCACCTTTGACACCATTAGTCCAACGGTGTCAGTATCATTCTGCGGTCCCAGAGACGTGACCAAATCTCTCCCTTTCACGCATCACCGGCTACTTGGAAAAGATACCAGTACACTCCTCTGTTGGTTTCTGAACCACAGTCCCCTTGTGGTTAAAGATACATTATTTGAATACCACCACACCATTTTGCTGTGGAGGCTGATGTAGGCAGCGCACAGACAACTGAATCTACCACACATGGTCTGAAACAAAGTCACTTTACCCAAAATAAGTTTGCTGCAGAAATACCATTGGGGGCTCAGATTGATCGTAGGAACTTGGGAATTAATGTAATATACTGAAAATCCCCATTAACGCTATCAGAGAGAAATAGTGTGCAATATTCTGGTGAAATCCGTGGACCTTCCCATTGACTTGCATGGAACGCTGGGTCTTTCATGGTCTGCATAAAGTGTGAAATGTCACCCCGTCCCTCCATATCTTCAAAAAATAAAATGCTTAAGTTATGTCCATTGGAACCTCTCTGTTAAATTATTATATTATGTTCTGCCACTATGTCTCACTAGAGCGCCAGCATCTCAGACCAAAACAAATGCTTGTGAGCCACACACACACACACACCCACACACACACCTGTGAATGATGACGTTTCACAAGTCCGCAAGAACGCAAGAACAGAAAAGAATGCATATTGAGAAACAGCCCTTGTATACACAGTGAGCACTGATTGGTTCACATAAATATTCCTCCCTCAGTCATTCACATTTATAAATTATATACAGTATCTAAATGATTAAGGTAAGGCATAGGTTCAGGTGAGGCATTTATTTTCATTATGGTTTAACTAAGTTAAATGTTGAGTCAGTAGTGTTTGAAAAATGTTTGATCTTTGAACAAAGACGCCTCTACCTTGAATAAAGTGCTCCCACAGAAGCTGCACCCGCTCAAATTAGACACGCACTCCCAAGGCTGGGATAGTGTTCTCCACTACGTTGTTTGTGCTCCTATTCACAGAGCCAGGGCAGTGGAAAAACACCAGATGATTTTTCCAGCACCAACACATAACGGGCGAAGAGATATTCGCAGAATTTGACAAAACATTCTTATCTTACAATTGTTGACTGCACGTTTAACCTTAAATCCTAGCACAATTTCCAGGAAAAATGCCTAAAATGTAATACCACAAGTAAATCAAGTACAGTTCCTCAACCATGAGGCCTATATACACACTGCTGGTCTCATTTGACAGGGCAGAAGCTATTGAATATGAATACCTTAAGTAAACTGATTTATATTACTATTGCAGAGTATATAGAGATGGAATACAATCAAAACTTTAAATTTTAGTAAAAAATCCCTTTGGGATGATGCAGTTTCAGCCCCAAACCTCTAGAAAACAAAAGCCCAACATCTAAATATTTCATGTGCAAAGGTTGATTCTACTAAAGTGAAGCAGAGCAAATAGAGAGAGGTTTTATTAGAGCGGAAGTCAGGCAAAATCTCTATTTATGCCATGTTAAGGTTTAGATCAAATATAGATTTAGGTTAGGCACGCTTGGATTAAGTGACAATGATTTTCAACTAAATCTCCTGAACATTTCACCTGGCTGTTCATTCGCCAAATGTTTATCTGACCCACCCAGGCACGGACAGTTTTCTGTCGAGGGTTTTCAAGACTGATGTGAACAATGATAGAAGCTCTAGAGATCAGGATGGTCTCGTCATCTCTCACCCCCTGTAGTTCTATATAAAAACCTTTTAAACATTTTGCCATCTCTGTGAAACACATGGAAGGTCATTGAAACAGCTTGCCAGTCATTTTAACAGTTTGTGAATGAATAGGACATGTTTAAATTTGTTCTTAATTAAAGCACGTTTCAACCTTGTTGTTTTGTGCTACTCTTATTATGAATGTCAGAACAACATGATACTGTCCGGTCAGTTATATACTGTATAAGCTGTGTGTTATTGTTGTCTTTGATACAATTCGTACATTTCTGATTATAAAAAGATGTTGCACTTGCAAAATGAATGGCAAGCATAAACAGATTATAATAATTAAAATAATAACAGTTGCACTTTAAACACAAACGCCAATTTAATGTCAACACCCTCAAGGCTGCACTGTCAATGTAACTGATTGAAAGTGTACATGATGTTAGTGACAGACAGCCTGTTAACCTTCCAACCTCCAAGGACAACATTTTAATCAAATTGATTGTCAGTTTACATCCATGTCTGAGTCCTCACATCAGTGTCAGTTTCAGTATGCAGGTTTTAACCAACGAAAAGACATTTCTCTTTATTGTCATGAATAAATTAAATGTATGAACCAAAACATTCCTCAAGTTATACAATAATCTGTAAACAACGTACTGTAATTCACATTTGTGTATTAAAATAAGATTTAAGATTAAGGAAAAATATAAATTTAGCTTTGTTTCAGAACTTTATTTCGACAAGTCATAAGGGACAATTTAACCCTGTAAGACCTGAGGAGATAATTATACATCACGGAGCTCTCCAATATACATATTTACAAATGTTTCACATGTACTATCAATGGCAAGACAATATAACCTATTGGCTATGTAAATTTAGTCTTTTAGTTTGCGTTCCCATTTACAGAGTCAGGGCAGTGTAGAAACACCATATTATTTTTTCTTTAGCGTGCACACAGAAAGGGCAGCTTGCGGACCGTGACGAGATATACAGTGAATCCACCTTTAATGTTTAACATACCAACTGTCTGGTTAACACACCAAGTCTCATTTGATTCATTATCAGTTAAATCCGTCATCAAGGATAAATTCTTATCAATCACAGGCATAAAATAATACTTTGAGTACTTAAACCACAATATGTGTAACTCATGGATTTCTACTTCCAGTAGTTTCAGACACAGGTTTTATAGGGAGATGTCTTTATGGGCTTCTCACTCCTTAGAGCGGTTTCAGCAAGCACCCCCCATGCTCTAACGTTGCTTCAGGTCCACCGTACATACTTTGTGTAAACCTGAGAGATCACATGCACCGAACACGACATGTTGAACAAAGAAAACAACACTTCTCCTGCCCGAAAGATGACTCATAAAGTCGTCTGAGGACAGCAGGGCCTGTGTCAAGACTGTTTTGTACATTGAATATGGGAACAGCAGCTTGTGTCTCAGGACTGTTTTGTACATTGAATATGGGGACAGCAGCTTGTGTCTCAGGACTGTTTTGTACATTGAATATGGGGACAGCAGCTTGTGTCTCAGGACTGTTTTGTACATTGAATATGG
>JAODUK010032984.1:3535-22361 GCA_027564635.1 Typhlichthys eigenmanni
CCCCCCCCCCCCCCCCCCCCCCCCCCCCCCCCCCCCCCCCCGACAGCACAGACGGGCAGCGGTCGTTCCATCTATCGTTGTATGTGGTTGCGACGCACACTCCTGTCTCCTGAATGGCTACATTAGCATAGTTAGGACCGCCACACACACACACACACACATGCACGTGTACTCGCGTACATGGGCACGCTCTCAGCTCCATTCAGTCACCAGTGCTCATCCCAGAAGGGTGGGAACGGAAATATGACCCCCCCCCCCCCCCACTACGGACTGCCTCTCGCACGAGAAGCGCGGGTAGCGGGCCAAGCATTCAGGAGAAGCAGCAGGAGTCGTACAGTACAGCGCGCACGCCCAGCTTCCGCTCCTGCTAGCGTTCATCTTATGCTAGCCCCGGACGCCATGTAATAAAACCACGGCCCATTTAATTCACAATCATCACAATTCAGTCATCTCCGTTGATACAGTATCTCTCAGTGGCTGCGGTAGCGTCTAGTTCCTAGTGCAGGCTATTGTCATGGGCTTCTGGGTTATTTGTGGGCCGCCCGTCATGTGGGTTGGGTTGTCATGGGAACTTTCTTTAAAGCAAGAGCTTTTGATTTGTCTCTTCCTCCATCCGAGGCCCTGCCCCCAATGGAAGGCTTTCCCCCCGCGGGCGTCAATCTGTCTTTGTGTGCTGTTGCCCTATGATTAGCTTTAAATATTAATCAGATTTTATTTTATTTATTACCAGTGAGATATTTAACACAACACGACCAGTTTCAGGCTATTGTTTATTAGAGGACGTGCACTCCGTAGGGGGTAGGGGCGTTTTATATTAGAACACAGGGGGGCGAGGGGTTCCATGTTGAACACTACCATAGGTGATTGCTAGGTGAAAAGCCTTTAGGCCTAACGGAAATGTCTGTGTGTGCATGTGGAGGTTCGTGCATTGGCATACATGTGTTTGTGTGATGTAATTTGCGGGCGTATTATCGATTCGTTAGCGCCGGTTTGTGCATATCTGGTGAGTTTTGTCCAGTCAGATCTGATTCACCCTCGCCTTAATAGCCACCCAGAGGGAGAAGGGGAGGGGGGGTTATTGGCAACGGATCTCTGAGCAAAATGAAGAACTCTGCTCTGACAGCAAGCATTCTGCACCGCATGTCGCCTGCATGGTAGATCACCAACATATCACTAACCTCCACATTGCCTGTTAAATATCTGATGTACTATAAGCAATAAAGGCAGGATGGATGACATTTTCATTGCCAGTGCACGAGCAGTTTTTGTTCCACACAGCCATGTCTTGTTGAAGATAATTAATATCTACTTGTCTTAGGTGCTGTGTGAAGCAAGAGAAGATCATTTGCATATAAATTGTAATTGTATATAACACTACACATCAGTACTCCGTGGATATGGATATATATATATATATATATTCTGTATATATCTTCATAAACACACAGTATATGTGTTTTACATGTCTACGTATCCAGCTTGGGATCCATATGTAGAGGAAGCTTGGGGGAAGCAGTGATGCATTTTTCAGTCGGTTCATAAGCTCTGCGTTCAGGCGGCCCAACAGTTAGAGTAGAGAGATGTAGCATTAGATGCCCCAAACAAAGCCTTGCTGGCCACAGCGTGCCTGTATTGTATTGTAATTGCATTGTATTGTATAACGGGGAGATGGGTGATCTGGTGAGCCAGACCCAGACTGCATTGTGATAAGGTTCCCAGAAGACCAACACACATCGTCTACCGTGACTGTTAGCGCTGCTAAAATCACAAGGTCAGACTGCATTAGCTCGCTGTGAAGGATGTCTGTCCGGAACGCAAGTGGCTGTGTTTTTAGAATGAAGGGGAACACAGACATGGATGCCTACGCAAACGCCCTCAGTAACCAACATCCCTGTTCCTGTCGAATCCAGGCAGTGAGTTCTAGTAGCCTTATGTAATAATTAAATATATTATCCACAACTTAAATACGTTGCGGCTTTACAAATGCTGTTAGTTCTGTTTTCATGTGACTATGTTACTATCCTCAAAGTTATGTAACAGTTTAGTATAATAATGTCATGTTTAAAAACATGCTGAGGTGAGGCTACTTTAATTACTGAATTATATACAGAGTTATAGACTATTGAAAGGAGCTGAAATATTGACTCAGTGTTTTTTCATGTTGCTAGTTGCCTGAATGCATTCTGCCCATATGTTGTACAGTCTGTTGTTAAACACTCAATGTGCATTATGCAATGCACTGCACTTTACTGTATGGTACTGCATAACAGTATTTTCTGTAATTGCACAGAGGATATCCTGCCATGTCCAAACAGAAATATTTAATAACAGAATGGTCAAAACATGTACCTGCACCTGCTAATTACCAGAAAGACACAAAACTTAACCAATGTACCAAATGCATTGCTAACTAAATCCAGTCATACGCATTTGACTAGCTAACAGTACCTTAGCCCCTCTCTGTTTCTGACAGTCACTGTCTGTTGCTGTCCCTCCACCGCTGTGTCTAAAATGCCTGTTCACCAAAGTAGAACGGTCTCAGTCCTCTATGTTTTAAGGTGGAGGGAGGCCAGCGAATCACTGCAAATGCACTTTATGCTGGCGTTTGTAAGGAAGACAAGGTTACCTTCAATATTGATGTGCACTTTTACAAAAGATAGCTTTTTATACACCAAAAAAAGAGGGCAGGAAAACTGAGCGAAGGCCAGACAGCCTGACATTGGTGTGACTGAGGGACGTTGACAGCTGCCATTAGGAGATCAGTACAGCTTGATGTGTGATGTGGTGTCGCCGTATAAATGTGATCTGGGACCTGAACTACATGGAATCCCACCTCCTACACGTTGCCTTGAAAGCGTTGAATCAGCCTCCACCGCTGCTTGGCCCCTGTACTTTCTGTTTCATGTGTTGTGAAATATGAGCAGAATGTATTATGCGCCTCCTTTTGTTTTATCATGTAGTGTACTCCTTCTGAACCTCCTTATGAACTATCTTGATTTTGTGATACATACCTTTTATAATACAAGCTCATCTTTAATATTATTAGTCTATCTATCAGTATACACTGTATGTCATAGAAGAATACGTTACGTGTAGTTTCATAATAGCATATCAACATAGTGTGTGTCAAACACCATGAATTGAACTCTGTATTAGAAACGATTTGTAGGTATAATAAAGCTACATTAAAAAGTAATTCAAATCCAATTCAGTTACATTGAAAAGCACTGTTCTAGTCTGCCTTTTACTGTAGGGTTAGCTTTAAAGGTGTGCTGGCTTGGCCTGCTTGTGGAGGTGTGGGTCCATATGGTCTTTGTCTGAAACACTGCCAGGGCTCAGCCCCATATCAGCTCTCTGTTTACTCCTCCCTAGCGGGGAGGGCAAAGCTTTGTTTGTTTGTTTGTTTGTTTCCTTGCTTGCATGCTTTGTTATATTTAGGGGGTTTTGCTGATCACACTAGCGACTGGCCTAGAAATATGCCTGGGCTGCACTCATGATGCAACGATGGGGCCGTTGCCTTTTTGTTTCGGGGGAGAAGCGTGCGAGATAACGCCTTTGATAAGGGAGGCAGCGGTAGTGATGGCGCATAAAAGCCCAAAACGCTTTCTTCTTCCAATTAGCAGAATGTAATTGGCAGTTGCTAGTTCCTACAGAAATGTATGAACGTTGTATTTCTTTGTGCGTTTCTTGCCTGTCTCAGCTACCTCCTGCTTTAGCAAGAATGTTCTAGCAATTCTCTGTAAACCGCTCTCCCGGCACCCACACACTGTTCGAGGAATACAGTGTGTGTGCATTACAATCAATACCAGAAAGGAGTGACCAGTCCTCTGACTCCTCTCCTATTTGTGGGGGTGTGTGGGTGCTCTGAGCAGCGCTTGTGCCTCGGTTCGACAGTTTTATCAACTGACTGCAGCGTCGACTCTGTAACATGCGCGCACGTATGTCGTCATGCCACAGTCGAGGCTCCGAAGATCTGGAATGTTCTACACTGTAGGGAGTCTTGTTTGTTGGAGTAGTACGTCGGGATACAGCATTGTCTATGCTCCAATTAGTTCACTTGTATTAAAGCATTAATTCATCTGTTTTATTTATATTCATTCAGGTGATTTTTAATAAACATTTATTGAAAGGGTATTGTTTTATCCCTTTCCATTTTCAGTGCGCGTGTGTGTGTGTGCGTGTGTGTGTGTGTGTGTGTAGCGGGGAGGACATTTGGCAGAGCAGTTCTTACCATGTGTAGCTGCTTTGAGTGCCATCTCTCTCTAATGCATTATCCAAGCAACCCTTCAGCCATTTGGTCTGGCCTCTAATTTTGCTTCTTCTTTTTTAGCCACGGCCGTTGTTTTTCAGTTTTCTTCATATCTCCCCCCCTTCCCCCCCTTATCTGCTCTTTCTTCTTCATACATGGAACAAATCAAAGGCTTGGTTTTCAGGTGAGAGCAGCATTCAGTGGCACTGCAGTAATGAACAGACCTGTGCTTCAGTGTAATTAGGACAGCTTTTCTCTGCCATTTTAAGGTGAAGTTCACATTCACACCATTTCCTTGTAAAAGTATGTTTGTGTTATCTAGCTCATACATGTCAGCACAGGGTCTACCTGATATAGCATATATAAAAGCTTACTGAGGCATCCCTACTTGAGAGATACTATATATATATATATATATATATTTGTGTGTGTGTGTTCAAAGGATGCTGCACAATACAGTCGGTGTAGTATCCTTGTACACAGACCATTTTCAGCCGTATGACCGCGTGTTTAACTTTTGGTCATGTGTATTTTGGAAACATCGGTCATCTAGTTTAACCCTCGCGCTGTCCTAAGGCATTTCAGCAGACTAGCAGCAGAGGGAGCAAACCGCGGAATGTCATATGTCCGTGTTGTGGTTGCTGCCCGCTACTGGCAAGTGCACCGGGTCATTTTGACCCATAGGACAGCGCGAGGGTTAAGTTAGTCAGTTCCCCTTTAGAGTACAAATACTGTACAGCTGCGTAAAGTACTAGCGGTTTAGTGTGTGAATAATGTAGTTTTTGCTAGACTGGTATATATGAGCTGACAGGAGAAAGAGAGAGTGGCCAACATTATCCAGACATATGGCTCCTATGTACGCAGGCAGACCACAGATGATTCTTTAACAGGCCCCCAATTGGTTCATCATTAGGCATTATTGCCTGGTGCACAAGAGCGTAGGCTCATTGAATTGTGTCTGTATGGGCAAAAGTGAAACATGCATCTCCAGGCCAGAGATGCAGCAGATAGAGAGGACAGGGAGAGATAAAGGGGGAGCATGCCCTCACCCTGTCCTGGATATAAACAATACAAGCGATCCCAGTTTAATATCATACATCTTATTACACTGTTGATGGCCAGGCACTGCCATGAAATTGCTTCCACAGATTTATTACACTTTGTTTCTCCCTGTGTGTCTGTGCGGGTTTGTTAATATGTCTATACAGTCTTGTACGGAAATACCTTCTAGGGCAGCACAGCCTCGCCCAGACCAGCAGAATACATCTAATTCTTTTGTCATTCAGTTGAAAAATCTGGCTTTATGAGATGTCCTTGTTGTATTCCACTGAAAAGTGTTTAATAATGTGTCCTTTTGATTGTGTTAGTTCAAACAAGTACCAACATTATCTCCTTGTTCAGTACATTGTATTTGATAAGAGAATCCAATCCAAATGAATCAGATTTTTATTTTTTGCCAACCCAATAGCAATTCAATTCCTACATCTATACACTTCAGTTCGTAACACCTCTAAATTATATTTCTTTTCCAGCAACTCTAACAGCAGCTTTAACACACATGTTTATACAGCAACAGCCACAGTGTGCTGGTACTGAATGTAGCATACATTTCTTCTTTAATTCAATAATACAGTGATACAATTATGTCATTGGTTAGGCTGGCTTTATCAGCATTAGGCATCAGGTTAATATAAAATGGTTTGGTCCTCAGCGATATCATAATGCATTATTCATCAGTGCTATTTCATGTGTGTTTCGAATGATAATTGAATAAAAGACTCAGATTCAAGTAACTCATTGTTACCATGTTGTTTTTAGATACACTTTACAGTATCTTTGTGTACCATTGTCATGCTAATAGTGTTTTCAAAGGTCAGCCGTTGCCCTTCAGCCCTAGGTGGATTTTTTATGCATTTATTACATCTGGCAAAAAACATTTAAAAAAAAACACACTTTGTTATGATATGATATTAGCCGGCGTGACTTTCAAAGCAATGCTTTAGGAAATCCAAAAGTTGAAGGCCTTAGAAATACTCTCTACAATTTCTCTCTGTCACACAGGGCTAGATGTCTCTTGATCTACTCCATGTTTCCCCCAGAGATGTACAGTATTGTACATTGGGGCTTATTCCAACAGACCCTAATGGTCAACAGTCAGCAGAATGACCAGTTTCTGTTTTTATCCCCCAAAAAACCTCTGAAATATGATTTGCCAGTGTGAGGGTTCCTGTTCATGTCGAGGCCCTCTTCCTCTGTTAATATCCCAGTTATATGGCAGTGCTCTACAGTGTGGGAGTGCGTTCTTTCATTTTTGTGATCTATTTCATTCGCCTTCGTGTGGTTTATACTTGACGTGTGTGGGAACATGGCTTTTGGATAAGAACAAAATCAGCGTTACCACACGTTTTACAAAGGCCCAGGTTACCAGATTACCAAACCATGGCCCGAGGGAGGATGTAGCTGTTGCTGCCTTGGAAGACCCTCTCATGTGCACATAATACTGCTTAGAATTATATATAATTCTAAGCAGTATTATGTGAGAGGGTCTTCCAAGGCAGCAACAGCTACATACATATGTGTGTGTATATATATATGTGCTATGTATAAAGTATATATAGCACATATAGCACATATAGCACATATACACACACACACACACACACACACACACATATATATATATATGTAAAAAAAATAAAAAATAAAAGCAGAGCAAATGCAGGGAAATAAGAATGAGAGGCAGAGAAAAACACAGGGGAGAAGTGCTGAGAAGAGATGACGGGGATGAGATAGGAGAAAAATCTGGCAAGGAAGAGGAATGGCGAGGATAGAAGGCCGGTAGAAGACGCCTGTGCTCTGACACAGCCCTCCGTTGCCATGGCGCAGGCTCTGTCAGAGCTGCTCAGCGGCTCTGCTCCTCAGCTAGCTAATTACCCACAAACTGCAACAGTGATAAGCAGGAATCCAGAGGCCTCTGCCTTTCTACGGGCTCTTTTGAATGCCGCGATGACATGCGGGCACGAATGCAGCACGTGCATGCAGAAAACACACGGCCACCTCTGTGTGGACTACTAGTCAACGTCTGTGGAACGTTTTGGTTGCTTGTTTTGCTGTTTGCGTGGAAGATAACCGTGTCTCTGAATGTGCAGTAGATGTGTGTGCAGTGTGAGAGTGCTACCATCCAGCAAGCGAAGACGCCCGCATCCCCGCATCCCTATCAGCCGCTTCAAAAGCCCAGATATGCACCACTGTGAATTAATAGTCCCCATTACATTTCCAATTATGTAATCAGACAAATTCCGTCTCTGCGTATGCTCAGTAGAATATGGCCGCCGCTGCCGGTGACGTGCTTGGAGTGAGGTGGAGGGCTCAGAGAGGTGTGATGTAACGTACAGTGGGGCGCTTTGGACACTGTGTCTCACTTCCTCCGCTGTATAATACACTGAAAGGGCCAAACAAAAAGATGAAGGTCAGTATTTGGTTATTTTGTGGCTTTCAACATATTGTAGATAAGGGAAATGTGTCGCAGTTGCTGTTTGTCTATTGCCTAAATACCCTGTGGTGAGTTAATACAATTCTATCTGATCTAGAAGCATAGACATACAGTACACTTGACTCTCTAAACATCCCAGGAGGGGTTGATTATGTGATTAAATACTTAATTAACAAGTCCAATCTTTTTTTATACATTGGACCTTGTAATTATATGCAAAGCAGCAGAGAAAAACATAAATCCCAAAACAGTTCACATCTTTCTCTTATTGTTCATGTCTGAAAAGTAGCTACATCCTGATAATAATACACATCAGTAGGTCTGCTATTCATTATTAGACGTGCTAAGACACAAATGCATATTTGTACTACATAGTCTACAATATAGTATTAATACATAGTAGTGCTTTATTTTTTATTTCTTCTTAGTTTGTTGTTTTGCAGGAATATCATGTTCATGAGTTTTGAATAAATAATTTGTTGTTAAACAAATGATACAATGTAAATTATAGGTGATGGGGTGAATTTAAGTTTGTTTTTTATTCCACTAGCTGCATCAGGAACCTATTAATATTTCATAGAATGGAATGCTATCACCTCGTGGTATCTAGTGAATGTTGTATCTGATATTGCTATAGCATACAGTATATTATTACTGCGAGTACTGTTGTAGTATGTAGTATTTTTTAGTCTCTCTGTCACATTCCTTTCCTGACATTGTCGTTACACAGTTGTACAGCTTGGCAAAACATTTTCAGCACCATATTTGTCTCATCAATCCAATTCGCTAAGATGGCTGCTCTGTTCGCAGCCGAGATGTCCCTTTTCACCGAGTATGTGTCATCGCTCCTGAACACAACCTGAGGTGACCAAAGAAAGGAAGGGCAAATCTGGACCCTCAACAGGAGGCAGATTGATTTGGCAATCTCCAGTGATACAAACGTTTAAAACAATGCCCTGCTTTCCACTAATGTTTGGCACTAAATACATCAGCGTATTGATACATGTGCTCATGTATTCAGAGCAATCACAGACATACCGTCGCAGTGATGAGGATCTGGTCCTCTTTTGTTGCCCACTGTCCTATATCTGTAACTGTTTATCACCTAAAACATACTGAGTGAAGAGATGAAATCAAGCAGAGTAAATTAATGGAGATGTGTGTGTGTGTATGTATGTATGTATGCGTGTATGTATGTATGTATGTATGTATGTATGTATGTATGTATGTATGTATGTATGTATGTATGTATGTATGTGTATGTATTAGGGGTGGGAATCACCAGAGGCCCTTGATATGCTATATTTGCAATACTTATGTCACAATACAATAATATTGAGATTTTAAATATATTGCGATATTCTGCGATATATTGCAATTCATCACCTTTTTTCCCAACTTCATATTTGGAAAGGAAAACTTTGTCAACATCTGTTTGGTCATCTCACATCAGTTGTATTGCTGCTAAATGTGATTGTCAAGCCGACTAAATTACCAACACTTTCATGAACCTGTCATAAATATTGTACACAAATTTAAATTCTTATGTGCAATTTATAGAATAAAAGATCGATAATTGGCCTCTGTGTATCGATATAGTATTTTTCACGGGAAATATTGCGATACTATGCTGTACTGATTAATCCTCCCACCTTTAGTATGTATGTACTGTACTGTACTCTACTGTATGTATGTATGTACAGAATGTATGTGTGTGTATATGTATGTATGTACTGTATGTATGTATGTATGTATGTATGTATGTATGTATGTATGTATGTATGTATGTACAGAATGTATGTGTGTGTATGTATGTTTGTGGGTGTTGCAAAGTGCAGCATATAGAAAAACTGGCCCGCTTTCATAAGTCCCACCTCTTCAGAATCTACCTTGGTAGCTCATCCACTTACCTCTCTACCTCATACTACCTCATAATACCTCACAATACCTCATACTACCTCATAATACATCTCACTACCTCATACTACCTCATAATACATAATACTACCTCATAATACCTTATACTACCTCATACTACCTCATAATACATCTCACTACCTCATACTACCTCATAATACATAATACTACCTCATAATACCTTATACTACCTCATACTACCTCATAATACCTCATACTACCTAATAATACATCATAATACCTCATACTATCTTATAATACCTCATACTACCTCATAATACCTCTCACTACCTCATACTACCTGATAATACCTCATAATACCTCATAATACCTCATACTACCTCATAATACCTCTCACTACCTCATACTACCTGATAATACCTCATAATACATCATACTACCTCATAATACCTCATAATACTCCACTAACTGTAACCCTCATATATCTCTCTCTCTCTCTCGCTCTCTCTCGATATTCAGTATGTGTATACTATACATACATATATACAGTATATACTGTGTGTGTGTGTGTGTTGTACTGTATATGTGTACATTTGTTAAGTCTCTTAGATCAGCTCTTGGAAATCGTGCATTTTGATGGTATTTTGGCTGCTCTATTTATTCTTTTTAGGCTTGAATGACACATTAATAATTGGTTATGTATGTTGTAAAATGTATAATGAAAGTATTCCTGATGACAGGCCACAGTCATTATTCTAGCAGAATGTTTTTTGCTTATGATAACCAGGGTATGCCATACAAATGTCACTTTTGTAAGTCACTTTGGAATGAAACGTCCTAGGAGGTAGTGCGACATTGCTATAGTCATCCACTGCAGCAGTGGAGAAATGCTGGCCAGAAGTTAATGTGTGTAAATGTGAGGACACTGCAAAAATAAAGGTAAATGTGGGGTGCAAACTGTTAATAACTTCTGTCAGAGTCTTAAAGCAGAACATCCGTCAAGTGCCATTGGCCAGCATCCAAGGAAGAAAACAGTGGTGAAAATGTTAAGATGAAGAGACTTAAAAGGAGGACGTTCAGAATATGTTAAGAGGGGTTGGGGACAGAGCACACTGCTGAAACTGCAAGGGGAATTGTCCGTATTGTGTGGAGCAGGTCTTTCATGTACCATTTACTTGAAGTTAACTGCATTTCAGATGTAAAGTGAATGACAGCACTCAGGAATGAATGCAGTTGCAATATCATTCATTAATGAGTTTTGATTTACAGCTGAGATTTTGGAATGTGCATGTGGCTTCAAAGATGCAGTGGGTGCATGGATGAAGATGATCATGATGCTAGTATCTGGACGTCTCTTCCAGCAGCTGTTAACTTTCATTCACTTCACTATAACCTTGTGATTAGTGGAGTGTAATGGTTTGAATGATGCTGTTTGTTCTTGGAAGAAATGATTTGTGACTTACTAGGGGTGAGCGATATGGCCTTTCAAATTACAGGATATCACCATAAGACTCTCTGGTGTTAATGATGACAATAATGAAATGTGATAACTGCTTCAAACAGGAATCAACTTATCTGCTGTAGGTGTCAGCACAAACTATGTCGTGCTACAAGCCATGCTTGTTTTACAGATAGAAACCTTGGGAGAGTGTTAATCCAACAGACACTTTTAAGTGTCCCACTGCTGTTGCTAAGTTTGTACTCCTACATCACAATATTACTAATTCTATGTTTAAAACGATTTCCTGCATAACACTCACCCTAACAGAGTCACGTGTTGCAGTAATGAGAGCAATGGAACTACTGGTCAGAGTGGACCCTCTCTATTATGGCATGGTGTAGCATTTGAAACAAATGACCCCTGTATGATAACAAAGGGGTAGGTTGTGATGCAAGCATTGTGTTTCCAAATATGCACCGGTTTTACCTCATCTTAGCAACAAGGGCTAGCAACTAGTTGTGAGCAGTGAGGTAACATGCTGCCAATGTTGGGTAGGTTACTTTATAAATGTAAAATTTAGTAACATTATCTGATTACTTTTCATTTTTTAGATTATTTCAAGCATACACATTGTTCTTTGAAATTCCATCCAAAGCAATTAACTGCGTTGGCGCGCCAACTCTTTCTATTTTTGTGACTGTTTATGTTGTTCAGGGGATCCGATTAAAGTAGGACTTTATTTCAATTATTGATTGACGTTAATGAAAAGTTAATAAGATATATGAATATGAATTATTCTTCTGCAAACTTCCATTTTTAATTTGAAAGTAGTGCTACATGTAATCATCTACGACTACAGTAACTGTAATCAGCTGGTATCTGGTAAAGTTACTGTTTATTTTGTTGTTGTAATTAATTACATGTAACTGCTTACATGTAATCAGTTACTTCCCAAACCTGCATGCTGCATCAACCCCTGAAGTAGAGAAGCGCATGATGTGACGATGCGCACACACACACACATACATGCATTTCTACTGCCTGCTGATGGAATTGGGAATGTGGTAGTTAAATGTACTGTGTGCATACAGTATACAGCCAGTATAATATTGTATTTTAGTCGGTAAACGCACAGACAAACTGCCAGAAAGCAAATTAAAAGCTTAAACTTGCAATTCACCTGTTTTGTTACAGAATGAAGCTATCATTGTTATGATAATAAAATGATAGATTAAAAGAAGGATGAACTATGACTCGCCAGAACTGAGACAATACAGTATTTCACATAGAAAGTTATGAATTTAAGACAAACCAAACCAGTCTATTACACACACGCACACACGCACACACGCACACACACAGACTTACAAACTTTGTAGTCTCCGAACCAGATCAGTATGAAACACGCTCATGAATACTGGAGCGATGCTGGTGAGCTATGAATGTGTGTGATGCTAAGTGCTTTTTCCTGTGTGCCTGGCTTTGTCTGCTCTCCTGAAGGTCAAACTAGCCAGCTCTCATTTGGAGCTACACACCGTGACAGAGAAGTAAGCCAGAGCATGCTTTTTGTAATATTGTGTAAAGATGAGGGGGAATGATGCTGACAGCTGTGACGGCCTATTAATTATGGTTCTATAAATGCGGTCTGTGCCCTGTGTGTGTGTGTGTGTGTGTGTGTGTGGGTGCGTGTGTGCGTGTGTGTGCGTGTGCACGCGCTCATGTGTAAATGTGAGATACGGTGAGTGAGGGATGAGGACGACAGCCTCAAACATGCCCATCAAATCTATTTTTCCAACGAAATACGCAGAAGTTTTAATGGGGCCGCATTATGCGTGAGATAATTAATGTTCTTGTTGCTTCACAGAAGCGAATCCCTGGAATCAGCCAGTGTTGTAAGAGGGGAGCGCAAACAGTTGACCTTTTGCGCTGTGGGATTTTCATTCATTGCCTCTCGTTATGGTTTACCTTTTCTCTCTCTCTCTCTCTCTCTCGCTGTTCTGTCCTTCCATTGCTCCCTCTCTCCTTGCCTCTCGCCTTCTTCCCTCTGCCCACAGCACTGGGTCTTGAGCGTGAATGAGATGTTGTGTGCATGGTAATCGAGTGAGTATTGACCAGACTGCAGCAGGAGACCAATGGGAGCCATCGGTTCGGACCGGACCCGCTCTGCTAGGCGACTTTGCGGGACGACGACGAGGCAATGGAGGCAGTGGAGGCAGTGGAGGCGAGGGTTGCGCTGGTTAGCTCAGCAGTAGCACCAGCGAGAATAGAGCGGAGCGAGAGGCCAAATGAAGTGCGGCGATTTCCACGTTAGACTTTTGGAAGGAATCTGGGGTACTGATCCCATAGAGTTACTGTACAAGCTCCCTTTATGCTGACTATATGGCTGGGACTGAATTATTCCCAGCGCTCCATGCTTGTCAGTGCAAAACGCCGTTAATGACGTCAGTAGGGGAACACGCACATTTAACTTTTGCTCCCGTAGAAATGCATTACGTTGCTCTATCTTTGTTTGTATATAATGTATTTGGCAGCACTGGTTGGCTCGTGTTTTCTTTCCTGTTTTCCCGTCAGCTCTGAGCAGAGGCTCACATAGCGTCTTTCTAACCCCCCCCTCCCTCCTGTGTCAATCTGACTGACTCGGCCAGCGCGTGTCATCTCAGCGGGGGTGAACTGTTACGTTTTGGCCGTGACGTCAGCGCTGAAGGCTTGGCTGCAATGTCAGCATGCCTGGCAAAGGAGGAAGCGAAGTGGAAATGTTTGCTATGGATGTGGTGGGTGTCATCGTCCTGTCAACGTGTCATCGCCTCGACAACCCCGACCGAACGTCTTCCTCCCGCGTTCCTCCCGCGTTCCTCGTTTGTGGGTAGGATTTGGCCGAGGTTTTGTTTTTCTGAGGCGAAGCATCTATTGACATCACCTGAAATGTAATGGCTGTTCATCGGTTATATATAAATGTTTTAACAGGATCGGGATCTAAATGACGTTATGTTATGTTGTCAGGTGGATACTGCAGTCATGTGACATTTCAAACCGTCAGTGCAGACGTTTGGTCCACCTGTAGTAGCCAACAATATGGTCTTGGTTGGTTCAATGTGCTTTTTAAGAACCCTCGTGTTTTATTGTTGTAGTTGTGATTTGTTCCACGTGAGAAGACAGTACCAACACAAGCAGACTGCAATAGATGTGCACACGCTGTGTGACTTCTCTTCTGATAGAACGTGAAGCCCAGCAATTGCTTTTGTACATGAGTTTGTATAAAACATGTATCTGTCATTTTGAAACCAGGAGTTTGGCTTTCCGGGTCCATTCGGTTAGTATTGGACTTGGAGCCTAATTTGCTGAGTCCCCTCTCACAAATGAATGATGACATATTATCATTGTAATGTAGTGATGGTTGTCTAAATCAAAACCACCCTCAGCTCTTCTCCGTGGTCACAAACGGCACACACACACATGGACTAGCGGCGCTCCGTAGCAGATGCAACTGAGGCATGCGCCAGAGACCAGCTGCATAAACTGCAGTGTTGAGCCTTGAGAGGTGGTGGGGAAGGAGAGGGGGGGCAAGGGGGTGGCTGAGCGAGCCCACCGGCCAATACGGTGCGAGAGCCGGTTGCCATGGGAACGCATTGATTATTTAACAATTTGGACGGAGACTGTGTGCAGCGTGCTTGCCAAGGTTCAGCGGGAGCCTCTCTCCACCCTCTACTGTCCAGAAGGTTTGACGCCAACTTAGCGATCTGAGATGGGGCGCCGCGGGGACAGGAACACACGTGGCCTTTATGACGCTCACACACATAGAACATAGAACCAAACCTAAACTGATGCAGAAGACAGTGATTTCACAGGTGTGTGACTAGAAAGAGAGAGCGAATGTTTGAAAGCATCCAGGCATACAGCGATGGACGGGGTGTAATTCTCACCGGTTGCCTGGGACAGCAGCTTGTGCCGTGTGTGTGTGTGTGTGTGTGTGTGTGTGTGTGTGTGTGTGTGCGTGAGTGCGTGTGTGTGTGTTTGTGTGTAAGCAGTGTGTAAGAGCACAGAGCAACATCTGGCAGGAAAAACAGCCTTCAATCATTAGTGTTTTGAATTAAAAGGGAAATTAAGGGATTTATGATAATCCCATACAGATTTGGTTAATTCCAGTGATGCGTCTCAGCCACATCCCTCCGCCGTGTTTGAAGCCGTCCTTCTCCGTTCAGTCCCCTCCCTCTATAAATCCCTGACCCACATTCACCTGCATCAGATACAAACACACCCACATCCTTTCCTGGACTGAGGTTAATTCTGACCTAGCGGCCCCTAGCTGTGGAGGAAGCACTCCAACCACAGTGTTTCAGGGGTCTTCTGCTCTGGGGTTAGTCAGGATGTTAAAACCACGCTGTTAGAGGGAATACACTCCAAAACACATGTATGCTGCTTAAAAAAGAGTAAGTGGAGATGTAGAAGCAGATTTCAGGTTCAAATAGTGTTGTATCAACAAAGCTGTCAGTAGAAATGTAAATCTTTCCAAAAATACTTTTGGGTGATACATTTTTAGCCGCACTTATTGATAAAGAAAGAAGATATTTGAGATTGAATAGCTGTTATATATTTATCTGTGATAATACTAGCCTCAAATCAGTTTTCAAGAAATATAGGAGCTATACTTTGTGCCATGGTTGTGAAGCCATATTGTTTGGATTCAAATTGAGGAAGATGATTGGCTAAAGCACACAAAATTGTAGGCATGCACACATCTCATTTCTAGGACACGATTTAACTTTACTCTGCCGTCTCTAGACATTACTGTACACACACATTACTGCTTCAAATACATGTTAATACTTGCTCATGTTCTAGATAATACATTGAATTGAAACCAGTCCTGCATTTCTCAAAAACATATCCATATTTCTTTTAACTTAAAACTACGTTTTACACACATAATGTGATTATCCTTTACTTTTTCAGTCAAATACCGATACAGGGATTATCCCTTAATCCCGGGCTAGAATAACATTGCTCATGCAATTTGATACCTTATTTATAATCTCTTAAAACTACTACTACTACTACTACAGTACATTGTAGACACTTTCAAAGGATTGTATGTATCACTCATGGGCGTAGATTTCATTTTAACATTAAGGGGGACAAATAAAGTGGGGATCTTGGGGTCCTCCCCCAGAATATTTTGATGATCAAACACTTAATTTTCTTGATTCTGGTGAATTATTATAGAACAATGTGTGCCTTTTCTGCATCATTGTAGGGTATAAATGTCTATTTATTTAAAGGAAAACATTAAACACAACCCTGGCACAATTAAAAATATATGGAATATAATGCAGTAAGGGTTATCAAACATGTATTGCTTTAGGCATAGACCTCAACACACATAGGCATGATTTAGCCTACTCTTCTGTTCTTTCTTCTATGGTGGAAGTACATGATAAATAAATTAATTTAATGTGTTAACCCCTAGACTTGAATAGGTCATGCTCATGTTCAAAACTTTCAGCATATTCAAAAAATCTGTGTTTTGGGATGATCTACTGTAAACTGACTTAAAACAATATTAGTCTACTACACATTCTGGCCAAAACCTAAATAAACTACTTTTGGAGAACGAGACTTTGACCATATGCCGGCGTAAGGCTGTGTGGAGTGGGTGCACAATGTGCACATTAACATATCCAACATGGGACATCATAGGACAACAGTGAACCAATAGTGCAGTAGGCCTATTCTAGGTTACAGCTACACTGTGAAGCATGTCAACGAGCGGTGTAATATGCGTAATGCGCTACTACTACGATATCGGCGGTCGGCCTTTTCATGTTTTTATTAGGGGGACGAATACACTTGTTGTAAATATTGAGGGGGACACTACATACCACCCCAAAACTACACCTATGGCATCACTGTTACTTATCATAAGCACTGTATGATGTATGTGGACCATCATACTGTAGGTGCCTTTATGGGTGCTTACACTGCGTTGCATGTAGCTTACACTATAGGACGTTCTTCAAAGAAGAGTGCAACAGTGTAGCGGGGTGCAAATGGCGTGGCACTGGGAAGCCCCTGTTAACTCTACCGTCACTGGGCTGGGCGTGTCGGAACTTTAACGTTGGAAGCTTCAGAAAGGAGGCCGTCCGTGAGTAACATGCACACACAAGGGCGCATCGCGGTGTGTGAGCATCTGTTAGCTCATATGCAAATTACAACGCTGCGCTGATTGTGCTGACTGAGGTGGTTCGCGGGCCACAGCTGTCCACGGTTCTGGGAACACCGCGGCCACACACAGAGGAGCAGGCCATGCCAACGGTTCATTGTTGTGCCGGGCTGCGGACACCATTTGCTGGGCGGATGCGCTTCTTCACGCGGTTGGAGTTGCCTTGTCAAGCCATTTGAGGCTCCACTCACTGTCTTGTGTTGCAAGAGCTCAGTAGCACGAGCGCTATAGCCTGCCACAGGTGTGATTCAGCAGCATTCTGTACGGACGCCTTTAAGAAGCAGCGTTTGAACACGCCTAATGTGATGTGTTCTTTGAGGCTAGGAATTCAGCACCAGACCACAGCTGAGAAGGTATTCCTTCATAGCGACGGCATCGCAGCTGGTATCGCCATCGTATCATGGCACAGGACCTATGTGTGTGGGGCGGGGGGGGGGGGGCTGCAATCGATGAGAATCAATAACAAGGTCTTCAAATTGAGAGTCCTGTGGAAGAAGCAACGTGAATGCAGGTGGGCGGAGTTAAACCGGACCTACAGTAATGTAGGCCTTCCCTGCCACATCCCCTCCTCCGCACAGCTCAATCAGATCAATACAGAGCACAGAGAGCATTCTGCATCCATGGTGCACTGGAAATGAGGATGGCCTCAGCCTTTAATCTGGCGGAGGTTCATTAACATATCGGATATTCTGATAGCGAACGCTCGACCGTTGTGTTATCACCAGACCAGACCAGAAGCGGGGGAAACCAAACGCCAGGTGGCGCAATAGAGTTGAAAAGAGGATTGCTCTGCAAAAAAAAACAAAAAAAAACGTGGCACTGTGCGTTTGTTTGATTAAATAGCCTATTTCACGCAGACCATTACTCGTTCCCCGCCTAAGGGGTCGGTGAACCGTGAAAGCACATGTACCATATCAGAGCTTACACGCTGTCATTTCCAGAGTGTGCGAATTGAACGAATGAGTGTGTGTGTGCGCGTGTGTGTGTTTTTGTGTGTGTGTGTGTGTGTGTGTTTGTGTCAATTGAATGGATTGTCTCCACAGCGGAAACACACACACATGTTTCTTTTAATAAGAGACTGCGGGGCGTCTGTCTGCAGCCACAGTAGGCGGCGGTCTCTTTGCCCTGGTCCTCATTTTTAATCATCACACCTAGCCACGATCTCCCTCAAGGAGACGCTCCAGCTGTTCCCATGGCACCCCTTCAGTGGCTCCTGACTGATAATGTGTGCGCTGCATATGTCATCTGCTGCCATCCCCACACCGAGGTAATGTGTGTGTGTGTGTCTTCGTCCTCGCAGGCAAACCCTCCCCCCGTCGTCGTCAACGCAGACTCACTAGATGCAGGCCCTTATGTAAGTAGCTGCTCTCTCTCTCTCCCTCTCCCTCTCCCTCTCTCCCTCTCTCTCTCTCTCTCTCTCTATCCCTCTCTTGATCTCTCTCTGCATCTCTCTCTCCCTCTCTCCCCCCTCTCCCTCTCTCTCTCCCTCTCTCTCCCCCCCTCTCTCTCTCTCTCTTTCTCTCTCTCTCCCCCCTCTCTCTTCCCCCC
>JAODUK010032995.1:0-22358 GCA_027564635.1 Typhlichthys eigenmanni
TATCTTTTGTTGAAATTAAATTCATTGTTAACCCAACCTGCGTTTGGTTTCTGTCACCCCCACTCAAACCGTGACAGTGATAATGTATTCATCAAATCAGTACAATTTCTTTAATGTGTTTGTACCACATTTTTTAAAGGAGATGTGTGCATCTAAAATCATAAAAAATGAACAGGCATACTAGGATTATGTCTATCAGATAAAAAATACCTGAATTTGCTCATTCATCATGTAACTTATACCATAGAATGAGTCACTATCAATCAATGTTGCAATCAAAGGTAGTTCCGCAAACAAGGCACACCATTCTCTATCTGTGATCTAAAGGAGTATTATTTTATTTTATGGTAGAAAAATATGTCATCAACTTCACAACACATCCTCAAGAAAAAAAGAAAAACTATTTGTAGAATATTGGTGAATGTTTTGTTATTAAAAAGACTAAGACCTTGCCAGATGTTCTCCACATAGTGAGCTAAGGGAAAAGAGTTGCGAGCAAGAAACTATACTTTAGTTTGTCTCTGAAAAGCAAACAAAAAAAGCTCAAAGCTCTGTTTGGTCATTAAAGAAGGTAGGTCCTCAGGGCTTTACAAGCTATGACCTAGAAATGTGGCACAATAAGCCAAGGTTCAGATTAAGAATGTTGACCTGAATGTCACGCTCATTGGGGATACTTTGCCTATTCAAATTCCTTCAAATCTTTCTTGCAAGACATTGAGGAGAAAATATTTGGATTAACATGGACACTAATGTTGGTCAGCAGCACATAACAGTGCAGTTAGAACAATGAACCATTTCACCTTTTACTGAGTTCAGCTGGTAGCTATGGAAACGAAATATCCATCTGAGAAGGTGAATAAAAAATGCATTTAGATTTCCACCCTATTGGGCATTCGTTTTCATAATTACATGCTTTGAATGCGATTTTAACTCAAACAGATTTCCTCCAAAACATTAACATATGAATGAAAAAGTGGCCACAATGCTCTGGAGGGGCCTTGCAGTGATATCCATCAATAAAACCCGATTTTGATGCAAGCTATTTTTATGGTGATGTAAGCCATTTCTATCGTCACTGTGATTAGATCTTTGTTTCTTGGCGTTAGGATATTCGTGTGATCATCGGCCAACAACTGAGCAACACTGGAGAACAGGGGAAAATCAATCTACAGTGAAGAAGTGCAATGCAGTATAAAACAGTTGATTTGATGGAGGTCAGAGGGGTCCTGGCTGAGCTGTAGTGCAACAGTGAGGACTGTATACCCCCTAAGGGCAGAGCAGAGATGCCTCACTGTACTCATCTACAGTATGCACGCGACTAGACAGAAAAACACTAGTTGACGCACAAGGTAAGGATGAAGTGTCCTACATTATGTGGCGTTCCCAGGTTGATATTGCAAATAAAGCAATATCACACGTGAGGGAGTGCTGGTGTTGGCCAATATCAATGCGTCATGGTTCTGTAGTAGGCATGAGGCGACAGGCCTAGGGTCGAAAATGATGAGATTGTTAGATGTGCAAGGTAAGTAGACAACACATCTATGACAAAATCCAGTCTGATTCAGAGGGGGCCATAGAAGAAACACCTAATTTTAGACATACCACAGGGACATCATTCGACCCCAATTGTGAATTATGCTGCTATGTTGTGACTAGCATGGACTGAGCTTTGCACTAGACAAATTGTTGTAGGCTATCGTACTGGTAGCTTACCCACCGTTACAGTAGGACTTGACAAAGCAATATATACCACTAGTCGCCATGAAGTTCCATCTAAAACCAAAAGTCCTGTGACAAAATAGGTTGCCACGTTTTTGTCAAATCAGGTATTAGCAGACAGAATGTGAGAGCCACAGGTTGCCAGGTTTAAGTCATATCAGTGAGAGATTATGAAATATATATATATATATATATATATATATATATATATATATATATTATAGTTTGAAGAGCTTGTCAACATGTTAATATTTAAATAATATACGGAGTCCTCCCTATTTTTGTCAATATTGTTAACACGTTTGGGCACTTAGAACTATGTTGTGTATATATTCAATGTTAAAAATATTTTTGTAAAATAATTTATCAAAGAAATGTATCTTACATATTTACTCAAATACATATTTGATGATTTATGACATAACTTTTATACTTCACAAAACAAACATCTATTAGCGATGATTGCGCTGTTTACAGATAGGTGCAGGACTTGCAGGTGGAGTGAAAAATTAGCTCACAGTGAGTAAAAATATTTTGAGAGCAAAAAATTATCTTAAATTTATGAATAGAATATCTTAACATTATAAAATCTGTATCGGTATCGGACGATTTTGCAGACTGAAAATAGGCAATCGGTATCGGACCAAATCAATCCAGATTGGTGCATCCCTATAATTTAGACTTGTATACCAGCCACAGTGGTGGGTGGAATGTAAAAAAATATATATAGAGATATTATACTGTCCATCAGTTGGACAGAAGGCACTCTACAAGTCCTGAAGAGGGAACACTGATTTCATAGTCTTTAATTGCATGTTGAACCAAAACGTGGTGCGATCAACATCAACTAGCTAGCGTTTTAATGGGCGCGCTTGTTTTTACAGTCGGGCATTCCAAACTAATTCTATATTGAGAACTCAAACAGGCATTGACCCCGCCCCTCGTTGTGATGCAGTGATGTGAGTCAAGCGTCCTGCGGCTCTAAAGCCGGTTGAAAACAAAGCCTACAAAAGACATTTTTCTGCTAACAGATGATACTTTGACTGTAATTGTAGACGTCTTGGTTTAATTTCTAGAAATGCATGTATGTGCACTGATCAGTGTAAATATAGCCGATGGTGCCGATACAGCCACTGGAACTGTTCCTGATATAGTGCAGTTTGTTTTGAGAACTCTTGTGAAAATGTGGATATTCGAGAAACTTGCCACACACTGACAAACAATAATACTAAGGTAAGGAAGTTAATCCAACATAACCTTCGTGGAACAATATGAAGCCCAAGGCTCACTGGTTCTCCCTAAAATATTATTTTTCCATGCGTTTTGTTAGATAGTGCATAGTACATAATAGTATTTGGGTAATTGATTATCTGATCGCATACTTTATGCAAATGTTGTCTTGTGGTTCGCTACTGAGACATACAGTAGTTCATATTAATTCACAAATGGAAAAGGTAATGATAATGTGATAAAAGTACATCATGCAATACAGTCTTTGAAACATAGTTAAAATCAGTGAGGTTAAAGAGGTCTAAATAAGTGGCATCTTTGCCTTTGGCTTGACTTCCATTTAGAATCAATAGAGGAACAGAGCATACAGTGATTATGTAGCTCCCAGTAGAGGTTATGTCCTTGGGCTTTTCATACATTTCACACCATTATAGCTCTAATAGCTCATCTATAATCCAAATTTGAACAACAAGACAGCCTTGCCAAACAATGTGAATACAAGCGTGGCTGGCGAGATTTGTCTTTTAAATATTGGTTAAACATTTGGTAGGAAGTATGCAAAATATAAATGTTAAAGCTGTGAGTTCCTAACTTGGTGAAGAATATAAGCATTTGAAGTTGTTTTTAGTACCATATAAATGCCTGTTTAACAACACTAAAACCATTAGAATTGTCCCTTGTATCTAATTTTAGGTACTGTACCATCATGACCTGTCAAACGTCAGCTTCACAGTATGTAATTTATGCAGCAGATGGCTAATAAACAAGTTTATACGTTTTTGTTTTGATCATAGAGGTGTAAAACACATTTACCGGGCAGCTGTTGTTGAACAGTTAAATTACTTGTCGGTTTGCAGATTCCTTCAGATATAGAAACAGCAATATGCCATAATCATGTAAATGAATGGATCTTTTATTTTATTTTATTGTATTTTATTCATGTGTATTAATTTATGCTGGAAGTCCATGTTGCTCTACTGTAGCAAGAAAACAAACAGTCTGTGCAAACCAGGGGTATTCAACCCTGGTCCTGGGGACGCACTGCCCTGCATGTTTCAGACGTCTCCGATGTCTCCCTGCTCAAACACACCTGATTCTAATGAATGGCTCGTCGTCTATCTCATTCATTAGATTCAGGTGTGTTGGAGCATGGCGACATCTATAACATGACCAAGGTTGTAGACCTCGGGTGTAAACTATGTTTAATTGTCCATACCATATACAGTAGCTATGTGTCTTGTCTACATTAGAAAACAATTTAATGTGTAAATATTAGTTGGTAATTTAAATGTTTATGTTTAATACTGCAGTCTTTGTATGGGTGTGATAACATATTTACAGTATAATCATTATTTGTGTTGACAAAGCCATTATTAAATATACAGTAGATAGCAAGCATGTGTCTATCTTAGAGAATAATTAATTTTGAGGATAAAAAAATACTTTGATAATGTTTCTGCTTTGCAGGGAATTAAATCGCAAGGGGTACAAGATAAGCAAAACACTGATTGAAATAACAGCCATTAATTAAGCTCTCTAATAGATAAGAGTGAATTATCATGATTTAATTTAGTCATTCTATAAAGACAATGTGTAATATTAATGGGGGAAATTATGGGCATGATGTTTGAAGCTTTGCTCTTGCCAGTATTTATTAGTAGCCTGGCAAAACCATCAGAAATGAAAGGTAAAGTCAGCTATTGCAAGCTAAACGTAAGCTAATACACTATTTATCAAATTGAAAAAATATCTCCTCGTATTTAGCTATTTTACCGTTCTCTGTGCGTGTTGAAAAATTAATCAAATCTGATACCCTGACTCCGTAAATAGTTACATAAACAAAGTGTAGAACACCGCTCATACTGTATCAACACAGCCGTAGCATTACTTTACATTACTTCACAATGTATTTAGACAAAATCAGGCTAGTCTTGCCAGGCTGATTCATCTGTAGTGTATATTCTAAAAGTCAATCCTTGAATTTAAACCCCTCCCTTTTCTAGTCTGGGTTGAGATAAAAGAGAAAAGACGCCCTTCAATTTAAAGCAGTGGACATACTTTATAGTTCCATTACATTGAAATTCTAAATAAATAATGAGTTTTGGTCAGCAAGACCACTATTGAGCTGTGCCGATCTCTCACTAAATTTAGATGTGAATATTGGTTGTTGGACACGTCCAGCACAATATTGTCCACATGCACATACATGCACACATATACAGCATGCGTAGCAGTAACTACTATGGTCTGCATTCCCACAAGCTTCATTATGGAAAGATACAATACTTTAAGAATAAATCAGTGCACATACAGTATGTCTTACCCTGTTGTATTTTTAAGTAGATACACATAGTATTGCATTCAAGAGGAAGCACCATATATACTGATATGTGTACATTATTTGTAAGTGATCCTGGTCTGTTTTTGACACTATAAGTCATTTTAATGGAAGAAAGGGACCAGTTTGGAACTACATGAGCTCTATAGGTTATGCTCACACATCTCACAGTGAGGAAAATAAACAATCTAAACAAATAATTCAAGAGTACAAGAAAATGTCTGACAAGATTTATTCAACGCTCGTTTGAATGCCTCTCCGATACACTCAGACTTAATCTTCTCTATCAGGTCCTTAGAGTGTCCAGCAATATTTCAGGAAAATGGCTTTTAGCTTCAGTGTCGGCCAATAAATGATTAGGCATTTTCTTTGTCTTTCATGCGTTGTTCCTGGCTAAATATATTAGTTGATGAATCGCTGTCTGTTTATTGCCAGTGGTGGTAGCTTTCAATTGAGATTGCACCTAATGGATCAATGTGAGCATTAAAGCAATAATGCCATTAATCGGTATGTTGTCACATTTCTACCAGCTGGTTAGTGAACTCAAGTGCAGACATTGTTACCCAGGTTACAGCTAAAGTACTAAATGATTTTAATAATTACCTTTATGTGGGCTCATATGATATTTTAGAGGGAGGAGGCAGTGGATTAAATGCACACTTGGGATGCATTGAATGAGTAGACATAGTTGGGTATGAAAATATGCAAAACACAAACACTGAAATAGTGAGACTTAAATAACACAAATAGTGTGCAAGCAGTAAATATGTTTACCGTATATCAGGCCAATGCTAAAAAAAAAATCAAATAACCTAAATCATGGCCCTGAATTATCAATACAGTATATGGGTGAAGCAGCAGTGCACACCTACATTACTATAAGAGTATATCATTGCTAATATTGGATTCAAAACAAATGGAATATCATCATTTGTTATACACAACTTGGCTTTGAAAATTGTTAAAGGGTCAATCAGAGATTGTGTGTCCGTTAGAGAAAAAATGCTATTTTGGCTTCAATCATGAGAATGCGGCGAACCCCTCCCTCACCTGAAAACTCAGCGCGTGGCTGTGGCACCCCAGAGCATCTGCTCACCCACAGCTTGTTTCCCGTCCTCTCTGAAACTCCTCCAACCCTGCCAGAACTGTTTTCAAACAAACTGCTCGCAGGAGCATACAGGAGAAACTTTTGTGTTTTTGTGGGCAATATATACAGATTGTCCCGTTAACCTTGCGACAACATAGCTCTATTTTATTCTATTCTAATTCTATTCTATTCTGTAGTTGTTTTAGGCCATTGTTGTTTGTTTACTGTCATACATCAGTACACAAAATGATCCATAATGGTGGATCATTTGCTCACTGATTGTGTCTGCATGCATGCACACACAAAAAGCCAACACATAGACTGTCTTGGCTGTTTGGTGTGTTCACAGTAGGGGGCAAATAATTAAGAAAAAAAGAGTTTTTAGTTGTAAATGCATACAAGCAGGCAGACAGTACACACAAATTAAGCTATGGAAGCACATACACTCTGAAGAAACAACAAAAATACACAAGCATGTCCCACCTACTCACACTACCAACACACATGAAGAACACAGGTTTACACACACAGTAACCTTCCAGAAAACACATGTATGTATCATTACAGCACTGATGATAATTGTGTTATTACAACCACAAGCCAAACTGTCATCTAATAATGTGTTAGGCTATTTCATAGTCCTGTCTCAAAAGGAGAACTTAGTGGTTGTACCAAGACACCAAAAAAGCAACAGTTTTCTTGTGTACTTGTTTCAGTCTTTGCATTTTCCACTTACATGTTCATAAACCATCTAACCAAGAGATGATTGATGATCAATGATCAATTATCAATGAAATGTAACAATCCTTCTTTGCTGGCACGACACAGGGAACAAATTACGTTAATGACTTCATCTTATAAATATTTGCATATTGATTTTAATGGTTAATTGTGAGTGTCTTTCAACGTCTTTTCCGTCTTTTGAAATGGGAGGGATTTAATGGTGCACAGAAATCTCTATTCTCTGAGCACATTAAGGAGAGTCATTTGACTTGATAAGGCAAATAGTGAAGGGATATGAATACATTGTCACCGAAACAGCAGGGAAGACTTGCCTTCATTTAGTTTAGCTAGGATGTAATCGTCATTACCTGCTGTGATGTTCCCTTGATCAATGGCACGTACACTTTTAAATTTCGTAAATATATGTTTAGATAGTTCCCATAAACACATACAGTATTATGCCCTGCTTATTATAATGTATATCATTATGGGATATCATTGAGCGTGCGTGTTTAGTCTGCTGTCACATACTGCTTTGCCAGCACTGTGTGTTACAGTATAAATTAGACCAGTGATGCCGAGATTATGGGATGACACCTCATCATAGATAGTGCACACAAACGCTCTCATTACAGGGAGCATAACAACATCTCACAAGAATGCAATCTAGTTTGCATAAAATTGTATTTCTGAGCCCTAGGACAGTTCATTGTATCTGTATAGATTTACTGCAGTGTTCCCATTCCAGAAAGAGGCTAACTATTAATGTCATGATAGAATTGAGAGTGAACTGTACATGATAGATAATGCAACAGTCATGTTGTCCAGTATTTTTCAACTAATTGTTGTACCATAGTAATTTGATGCTTTCCAATGGGTTATAAAGTTACTAACTGAAAGAGTAGTTTAGTATAAAAAGTCAGTATTCTATTCATCATCCATGAGGCAGCCTAAGGGTGAACATTAGCATGACATATACATTTTTTGTCTTGAATTTCTTTACACTTTAAAGCTTGTCCGTGTTACGCTATCCTAGGCCTTGTGGATTTTGAAAATGCTTTGCTGGCTGTTAAACATGCAAACCTACATGCAGGCATGAGCTATAATCAATAATTATTGTTAGACAAGTATGATGAGGTGAGGCGCAGAATGTGTAAAACAATACTTTGCTTTATGAGAAAATGTTGAAGCCATTCTCTTTTCAACTGGCTGAACAGTTCCTGACCATATGAAACATTGTAGCAAACATCTCTCACCAAAAGGATTGTAGTGATGGTACTGTCCCCGCCCCCTTCCCCAGAATGCCTTACTTTGTGTTCTGTTTGTGCTGAATTTAACCCTTTAAACCCGAAGTAAGGCAGGGCTATTCAATTACAAATTCAAGTGGGCCAGATTTTAATAAGACAAATGTATATAGTGGTAATTATTTACATGAGCGTCTACGAGAGCGATACAATGAGAGCATCCACCCTGCAGCTTGGTTAATGTGTCAAGTCAATGGCAAAGGTTTTCTATAGAATTATATGATACCACTAATTCCAAGTCTCCCTGGCATATGGGCGTTGCAGAACAAAATAACAGCCACACCCATATGTGTCCGGTATGCAATGTGGTGTTCTAACACTGAAATGACATTGGTTAGACAAAGTAAACACAAAAACATTTGGCACCAAATTCCAGGTATTCCTACCGGTATGGGTTCAAATGTGACAAGTACCATACCCAACCCTTATCTTCACCAACAGAAGCTACGGGAGCTATGTGCACTCCACACACATATGGACATAAAAATGCATCCAACCTGAACCTTTCTAGAAATTACATAAAATACAGACCTGCAGTTAATAAACGCAGTCGGTAAATTACGGTATTGTTAATGTTTTTCCTATGAGCACTTGCCACTATTTGACATTTTTGTGGCTTTTATTTTTGGATGGATTGAAGAATCCATTGAAATGTATATTACCGTAGATGTATGTAACACAAACCTGACAAATAGCAAGCATATTTTCATATATTTTAAACTAGTTCTTACCTAAAAATAGCCTATAGGCTACATGACAAAAAGCCATTTTGGGGTCTTACACATTTTTTTCCACTTGTAGTCTAGTATAATGTAAATAATTACAAACTATTAAGTTATGTTATCAATCTCGGTAGAGATATACACCTAATCAACATGTATTTACATTCTTCAAATGTATTTAGACCTTGGACAGCTCCCGTTACATGCAGCTAAAGATGCACTTTATTAACGAGCAAGTTACATACTGCTTTGAAAACAGGCGTAAGTCTGTCGTAACTAACAGACTCTTAAGGCAATGTGCAACGTTAAACCATCGTAAAAAAGAGTTGCTATCGGGAAACGGGGCCCAGGTCAACTGATTAAAGAGAAGTCCACATTACCTTTGTACCTAATTATAACAATCCAGGTGAAGTTACAGCGTACTATACTGCATTCACACAGCAAACCAGCAGACGGCAAACATCTTCTGGATCACACCACAAAAATGTCAGATGAAATGGCAGGACGGCAAAAACGAAACATGCATGAAAATATGCTGCTATAGTGTTGTTGCACTGTTTACAAAGAATGGAATAAATAAAAAAATGTTGGACTTTATTATTTATACTGAGGAATTCGAAATCTAAACACAGAGAGTCTGTCTGTTTGTAGGTACATCTGTTTAAATTAATAGGCTGGTTACTACTTAAAAGAAACTAAAGACTGAAATTAGTTAATAAAGCCGAAACGATGTACAGTCTTCACGCCTATTGGCACCACCTCTGTGATGTCATTAGGATGTTGAAATTAATCATTGGGGATTTACACAAGTGAAACTCACTACATGAATCTGCTTTCACCGAGTTATACAGGCCTACTTCATGAAGTCACAAGTGAAACAACAAAGAAAGATTTGAAAAGGAATGGAGAGATCAATGTATGGATGGTATGCCACAGTGATTGGACACTCCGCAGCTAAGTCCTTCAGGGTTCAACAGGAGTAAACAAAGCTTTCCAGTATCTGAGTGACAACGCCAGAATGACATAGCTGGTCATTTCATAATTGAGTCACATCTGATTAATAGTAGCATGTCAGAGCAGAAACACCCCAGCATGCCATAGCATGCTGAGCATCAAAACAGCAACACATTAAAAACATAACAAATTCAAATAAAATAAAATAAATATCTTGCATAAAAACTGTCCCAGCATGAGTCCTGAAGTGTATGTAATGGATTTGAAGCAGGTGAAAATTGAATGAAGCAGGTGAAAATTGAATTGGGGAAAAAGGACAGAATTAACAGGCTCACTGCTCCTCTTTTTAATTAGACCAATCCTCTTTTCTCATTTACTTGTCAAAGACTGCTACAGTTTAATATCTAATATGGTCATGTTCGGCTTGTGTTAAGATCAATAATGTACTATTACCATAGATTTAGGGTTTGATTTCCACAACCTCACATGTATAGGTTTAACACAGCTAACAATGGCAAGTTTGTGGATAGTTTTTGTATGCATTAGGTGAAATCAGTGATTGCAAGCTACAGTAATATATTGTATGTCAAACTCAGCGAATAGCTATTCACAGTCTGACAGCTGTCCATTCTGTAAATAAAAATATGTTCCTATACAGCCCTGGCTATATACAGTAGGAACACAAACAAAGTGGTGCAGACCGCACCACACAACACTATCCCAGCCTTGGCAATGTTGAAAAGAGCTTCTTTTTTTGATTGAGTTCAAACATCTTTCCCCAGTAACCCTGAACCCACCTTTAACTAGTGTTAAAACACTGGATTTTGAAAATGTCAACTTGTTCTTACTTGACAATGATCCTGGCATCTTATAAACCTAAACGACTACACTATGCAGCAATGCAGGCTCATAAGCCCATCCAGACTCACAGATGTAGCCAGTGATTGACACAAATGTATGTAGTACACTGATGATAAAAATGTTGTTAATATAGAGATCAAAGTCTCTTTGCCTGGGTGATAAAACGTAGTACAAGTCCATATGAAGCAGCCTTATCACCTTAGTCCACACAGAGGCCATTCCATATCTGCGGCACTCAGCTGGCCGTCCTGGGAGTGCTGTTTGCACCACTGCCAAATAGTAACAACACAGGTATTGCCTTAGTGGCCAGGCTGGTCAGTCCATTTTACTGATGAAAGTGATCTTTTGAATTAATCAGTTTAATGAAAAATGTGCTATTGTCTTATCACACCAGAAAATATAGTAAGCAAGTAAATGTTGAATCGGAAATAAGGGCTAGCACATTTGGCTTGTAAAGATTTCACAGTTGGTTTTATGTCCCAACACAAAATGTATTGATTACTTTATTTCCAATTTGGCATTTTCCAAATATATACTATATACTTCCAAATATATACAGTAACTACTACATCAAAAAATATATATTCAATTTTACCTCCCATAACCAAAAAACTGTCATATTCAGCATGTGGTTTGTTTTCCTTAATACTGGTTGACAAATTGGCTTGACCCCTCGTTAGAACATCTCCTACGGTGTATTAATGTTCCAAACCGGCATGATGAAGCTCAGCCTCAGTCATTACACTAATGGACATTTTAATTAACGATATACTCATTTGTGTAGTGTGTGTTAAATCACTTTCTCTAATCTGCACACTGTCTAATTACCGTCTATTAAAAGCACCATTTACATAACACCATCTTAACTCCATGTTTTTCTAAGGAACAGATGACCTACTAACCTGAGTGAAGAGTTTGATTTCTAGCACAGTAAGAAAAAAAGATGAATGAACAAAGCCTAAGCCTTAAGGCCAATGGATTCTAGTGGCGACATTCAGTCGTGCATCAAGGAATGCAAGGAAATTTAAGAACAAATTAAAGAAGGAGCTCAAAATTCACCAAGCTTTTCTGCATTTTTATGGCTACCATGCTCAAGAACTACAACTTTGTTGTAAGCCTTGGCGTGGATGTGCGTAAGATGTTGCCAGTGGGCGTTGTCCTTTAGTTTTATAATATTTGCACATCATTAGTCATGAAACCCTACAAGTAACTTCTGCAGCCAGCTAAATACAAGCAGTCATGGTTCAAACCTCACAAGGTTTTATTGCACTATTGTTTATCTACTATTATTTATAGTCATTATTTCTATGTGCGACTGCATTTATCCAGGTATAATAAAACTAGCTTGCAAGCTAATGAATGTAAAGTGCACCAGTGTCAAGCACCCACCTGGTGGAGGACAATTAAACAGTTCTTACCTGAGTGTAAACAGCTCCACGGGCGAATACGCTGACACGCTGACGAAGGCGGACACTGTGTCCCTCTGTCTCGTCGGTGTGCCAGGGACCATGACCACAAAGTTGTTATCAAGCCTGCGTTCCTCCAGAGGCGGAGGGCTGGGGTTCTGGTGGAGCCTCACGCTGCCGATCCTCCGCAGGGGGGTGGACGTGAAGGAGCCGAACAGCCCTTCCTGGTGCGAGCGGATGAAGTGGTCTTTCTTGGCCTCCTCGGAGTGGCACTCGCCCTGCTCCGCGGACTGCAGCATGTAGTAGAGCTCCACGGGGGTGCCTTCGGACGAGGCCTCCAGGGTCCGCTGGCGCCCCGGCACCACACTGGGCGGGCTGAACCAGCTGGCCAGGGGCTGCAGCTCCGCCACGCACAGCCCCAGCTCCCCTCTCAGCTGGCAGGTGCCGTGCACCTCCTGGGTCTCGTGGAAAGCGAACATGTGTACACACGGCAGCTTGTCCATGGCGCTGTAGTCGTCCCAGTCCCTGCCCGCCACGTAGAACAGAGCCTGGACCTTAGGCGTGGCCAGGTGGACCCTGGTGTTGAGGATGAACGTCTGCACCTTCCAGTTGAAGGTGAACAAGGAGGAGGTGGGGAAGGTTCCCGGGCTCTGCAGGAGATCCAGGGTGACGGGCTGCTCCACAGACAGGGGCCCGTAGCTGGCGTTGATGGAGGGCAAGCTGCGCGCCTGGTAGATGAAGAAGGGCTCGGTTCGGGACAGCAGGCTAGAGTTCCTCATGAAGTCCTGGTTGGCTTCCTTCAGGAAGAACGCCGACTCAGCGTTGAGCAGCTGGTAATTGACGGGCAGGTACGTGGGGACGGAGGCATACCGCTGCAATCCCTCTAGGACTCGACAGTCGGCAGCTACAACAGGGGGGAAGGGGCGGGAGAAAACAGCTGAGTCAGGACGAGCTCAAGACAGTCGCTTGTCTTTCATTAAAACGGCGGAAGGTGGTTGTGAGTGCCAAGCTACATTCATCACATCACCCCGACACAGGTCACATTTGGCAAAGAGAGTGCTAGCATAAAGACAGATGGCAGACCGTATGGGCTGTGCAAATGTGTTTTTATAGATTAAATGCCCTAAAGGCATAGTATAACGATGTTAACATATGTGCTTTTAGATGTTTTTAAAGTATTAAGTGAGAAATGTATTAAATAGATATGCTGCATTTGGCATAAACCAGCAGTGTATTTGAAGGCGTGTACAGTTACACTACAGGTGTGCTAATGTTACACTGGAACAATACTGGATAAAAACTTGACGGCTTGCTTTGTCATCTTTTAAGACGCTAGAGTTTGTATCCCGTTAACATATTGTTTTTACATTTCACCTGACCTGAATATGTCATGATGTTACTGTGTACATTTAATTATCACTGAATTAAATGCATTCCAGTTAGAGAGAAACTCAGACCTAATCAACCACTGCTTGTTTCCTATTCTAAATAAATATAAAATAACCTAACTGGTTTTGAGTATTTCTGTCAGTCAGTTATAGGCCAACCTGGAGATTAATAATTAATATACTGTAATAAAAATAAAATGGTGAGTAACTAGTTTGAATATTATCTGCAACAGTGAGAATATTATGAAATTAGATTGTGTTGCAATATACAGTACTTCATATTAAAAAATAATAATCAGTCAAATGAATCATGATGATAATTCCACATTTATTTTGCAGCCTCCATCCAGGACAAACTGTTCTCAAAATGGTCTCGGTGTAATCATGGTATGCTCTACAGAAGGGGCAGCCCGACAGACTATTGTATCATCTATGGCCCTGTGGACTGGGTACCTGCACTACACACATATAAAAAGGTTTTAATCACATTCAGAGTGGGCTTTGACCTTCTCCTCAAGAGCAATCTGCTGTGTGATTGCGCTGCCACTGCACACTCCCATCTTCATGCTGGCTGCCAAAGGAATTCATTCCTTAGCCTTGTAAATCAATGTCCTGACAATTTACAAATCAGTCAGGGATTTGTGATTCATGGCACCCCACTTAACCTCAATACTGTCCCACTGAGGAAGGCAGAGGTGTAGCCAGGTTTCAGTTCTGAAAGGTCATCAGAACTATATTTAGAGACCCTTAAGCCAAGTAACCAGTAGATGCCCAGCTATAAAAACATCACTTAAAGGCTTTAAAGTACGTACAAAGAAACATCACAACACAAGCAGCACAGAGCAATCTCGGGAGCAAACAGGAGGTCTGTTTTATATGCACCAAGCAGTATTGTAGCTGTGACATTACGACACTGACAAATGAAAGCTTGATAGTCCGGCAGGAGAAACGCAAGACAAAACAATCAGGAACAAAGACATCCCTGCTACCAGGGTGCTAACATTTCTTCTAACATCTCTGGGCCCTGATGTTGCCATTCAAGTGGCAAGCTCAGACAGGGCTTCTATCTACACTGGCACTAGTACTTAGCTCAAATAACATTTATCCTCTTTAAGGATGACAAAAGCATATGAATCTGCCAACATTCAATGTGCAAGTCAGACCAGTCACAGCCAAAACTAAAAGCGTCATTACAGGAAAGGAATGATAATCGACTACAATCTACTATATGTAACATGTTCAGCTTAATCAGTGACTGAATGCCAATTCATGTAATTGATTGTAATGTAAAAGATTGGGTGATTTAGTTCATAATATATATGTTCATAATAATACTGCACAAGATAGGGCATACGTTTATAAAAAGCTTTTCCAAACAGGAAAATTACAGTTTTAAAGGGAAACCTTCCACATGGCTACTTAGAATAAGTCTGTTTCAATCCTACTGAATCCTTTGTGTAATAATAATAGTCTTTATTTAAATAGCATTTTTCATACAGAATAGCAATTCAAAGTGCTTTACAGAGAGGGAATACTGTACACTAGTACACAGTACACAGAAATACAGAGAAAAACATTAATAAAAAAGGAATCAGATTAATTTTTTTTTTTTTTAAAACAGGTGCATACATGAATACAATAAATATACATAACATTATACTGAAATTACATGTTAATAAAAATGGTTGAGGACCCATTCCATGAAAACCAAGTATTTCTAGTTGTTTTTTGAATTAGCTACAGTATGTCGATGTGACATGGAGAAATAGTAAGCCTTTCAAAGTGGACTGTTAGCTTCTTGGTCTGTATTGGCTAAAAAAGGGAGCGAGGCGGGGAAACAGACGAATGAGAGAGAGAAAAATGTATATGTTGCGTAGATTACTGCACAGTGTGTTTGGTAACGCCCCTGTGAGGATAAAGGATAAAGATTAATATGTGCTTATGGGTACATGGGTGTTTCGTGGGCAGAGATGGCTGCAATATTGTGCTATGATATAATTTAACCTTCATTCATGAAATAATGTGCTTAGATACTGTACATGGCTGGTTATCACAACGTAACACTGTTCCTACACAGGGCTGTGTGACCAAGCTGCTGCTTTGTTGTTGACACAAACAACAATGAACTACATTTTGCCGCCTGTACCCTTTACTGTAGTCATGCGCAATATTAACACCTTGAAAACACTGCTGAAATTAAACCATATGTGGTCCAAAACCCATAAAACTATGTTCAAACCGCTTTTGAGTAGCCTGCTCTGGTACTAGCAGTAAAACAGTCGTAGCCTCATGTCAACACAGCTATGTGGAGCGAGGTGGGCAGGGTGGGCAGTGATAAATAACTTTTAGAAAGACAACTTTTTCTTTATTGCTTCATTAAATTTTATCCAGTATTTTTATAGGACAGAAAAAGGTCACATGGCTATACTGGTGACAATGTCCACACTTCTGATGTGCCTAACTACTGTACATCTGCCTCACTTTTTTTAAACAGTGGACAAAATGTATCTTAAAGGAAACTGAATCCAATTGGAACCACTAGTATGGTATAAGTACTGTAGTAGCAGTAACAGTTTGCTTGACAAAGTTATAAATGTTACTGCATAGCTATAATTAAAGACTTGCCTCACTGGCTCCATTGATGCCCAATCAGTAGAGCAGAAATATCTAAAGTCTGTGTAATGGAAATAGTCAAATATAACAATAGAAATATACAGAAATAATAACACTAAAAGTGTGACATCCCACTTAACAGTTCAGCTGCTGCTAAGTACATTAAACGCAAATGAGGCCAAATTAAAGGGACAACTGCTAGCTCATTAAGACCTAGGCCTACTCAGAAAAAACATTTATGAAATCGCAGCAAAAGCAATAATATAATTGAAGTAAAAAGAATAACCTTAATATACATTATTTTTGTGGAATAATAGAAAACAGTGTTAGCTCATCATAACAACCAAATTTTCCTTTAAAATGCTTTTAAAAGAGAAAAAAAGCGCAATGGTGTAAGTGGTATGAACATCCGCTTAGTTCAGTTGAGCTGAGATAGAATGAGGAAACATAAATCATTATTCAACTTTGAAAAAATGTCTGTTTCAGCATACAGTACATTTTAAAATTCACGTCATATATAATTCAATTTCGCATTATGCTGAGCCAGACAAATTCAAATGTTACATTTTTGTTTTATCTTTATTATAAAACGAAACAGAAAAAGTCCATTATAAATGCAATATGTGCGTGTGTGTGTGTGTGTGTGTGTGTGTGTGTGTGTGCGCGTGTGTGTGGGTGCTTGTGCTGTACAGTCCTACGAAACAGCCACCAGGATCAATCCAAGCTGATGATGCCAGAGTAAATGCCCTTTTTGAAATGACCTCTGCCTCAGTTGTGTTTCCCAAGAGTGAGTTTATCCATATATTGTACAGTACATTACAAAGCCAGTTGTTTATGTCCAGTAATTTGGCAAACAACATACCATTACATTCACATTGTGTTTCACCTGACATTTTAGGTAGGGAAATGTGACCATATGTTAAGTATATAGCAGAATTTCATCAGATGTATGTCTGTTCTACTAAATAGAAAGCTCATGCTGGACAGGACCATAGATTACAATTTGAATCCAGACTCAAAGTCAGCTCAGCTCAGCAAAGTCAGCTCAGCAAAGATAGCCGTTTTGCTCATTACTAAACGTTACTAACGTTGCTAAAACTTCGTGCACACACACACACACACACACTGGAGTAAAACTACTATGGTGGACAAATGATGAATAAGTAATGAATAAAGAAATAAATAAATGTAGCCTGTACTCATTATCACAGTCGGTCAGTTTCCTTCACCGCGTCAGTGTTGACCGGGCATGACTCAGCAGCTCGGGCACAGCGCACCTTGTCGGTCAGTACAGACGGCTTAACACAAGGCTGTGCAGAGGTGAGCGGGAACACAGTCCAGTGCACAGAGAGAGTGCTAACTAGTGCCCCTGCTGCCCTCCACATCCGCAAGCTCACTCATGCCTTCACCCACACACACAGGGTTGGCAGAGCGAGGAGGAGCAGCCTTCACACACACACACACACGGTGGCAGGAGTAAACGCCTCGCCGCCGTGAAGCACACCGGGGACGGAGGAGGCCCATGTTTCCGCAGGCCGCTCCTAATGATATGCGTGGACACAGGAGAGAATGGCTGCCTGGCTGGCCGGCTGCCTTTCCTTTATGCGTCATCACATTTGTGTCAAGAGGGACACGGAATCAGAAAGCAGGACAGAAAGCTCAATAAGAGGCGGTGGAGGCAGACCGCGGGCAACGCCGGGCAGGGTAACAGGCAGAGGCACGGGGGAGTGGTGCGAGCAGCTGAACTCAGCTTCCATCAGCATGGAATGTTGGTACGTGGTGAACGGTAACTCACGTATCTGGTCAACCTCACAGCGGAGCACTCAAGGCTCTCACGCAAAAACTAACTAGCTTTTTGTAATGGACCCTAGACTGACCCTTGATTGGCCCGGAGCCTCGACCTGAATGCCAAACAGGACGCTCCTAAATATGAATGGTGAGCGAAAGCTTGCTAGTCCCATTGAATTACCCGCATCATATTTCTCACCATGTTCAATTAATAAGGGCCATTGAATTTGTGCCCAAGCGTCAAGGATAATAAATACAATATTTCCTTCAAGGATCATTTGTGAGTGATTTATGCTTTTGAGCCACCGTGATATTCAAGAAAGAGGGAATGGGAGAGGAATCGATATATGACATAGTATGGTATTACTTTGTGCCAGCCTCTATAGAGAAAGAATCCGTCAGGCCGATAGAAGTCTGTGGAGAACGCCTAGCTGATGAGTGTAAATATGAGTCATGGTGGGAGATAGCGTCACCATACATACAAAGTTGTAGAATCTCTGAACGCATTACCAGGTGAGTTTACTCCACCCTTATACCCTTGAAAGTAGCCTAATTCTATCTGTGTTAACTGCTCTTGATTGTACTTGGTTTCAAATTAGAGTATTTCAGGGTGCGTCTGTGTGTGTGTGCGCGTGTGTGTGTGTGCGCGTGCGTGCATGCTGGCAGGCTACTTGGGGCCCTGCTGGGGATGTTTGTTGCCTTCTCTCTAATGGATGGGCACATTTAAGATGCTTAGAGCTAATAAAGAGTAATGGGTCCCTGGTTTCACTGGGGAGGAGGAAGAGCTATTTTGAGTTCATGAGAGAAAGCGTCATCTTGGGGATTAAAGTGCATCGACCGATGAAGAGTAAACACTGCACTGCAGTGCTGCTGGCCCGGTCAGGGAGAGGAAGATTGAACCCCTCCCCACCACAACAACAATGAACCTGGTAGCGCTGTGGGGCCAGGCATTATGGGATGCTGGAGATCAGCCTGCAGGAGGTATGATGGGGCCTGATGCGTCTTACATGGTGTTAACACAGAGGGGGGGCTGCACACACGGAGCCACAAGGACTCTAGGCATTATGGGTATCCCATGGCAGAACAAGGCTCCTCTTTTGTGCCGTCCACTTCTTACTGCTGGAGGCCAGTGGAGCTGGTAGGCTTTGGCTGAGGATTGTGGGAAGAGACAAGCGCGTGTCTGTGTAAAGATCAGTATTCGCTCGGCTTCCCCGGACTTCTGGAAAACATAAAAACTGAGCTCCTTAATGAATTTCTTCCCCCCGCTCTGGCGTTTATTGCGAAACAATATCGTAAATCTGGCTAAATACAGAGGCTATTGCCAGGCATTGAGTTAGCCTCTTGCAGAGTGCAAGGGGACATTCAAACACTAATGTAAACTGGAGATCATGTCAAAAGGAAATGCATCCTATAATCCCCACCACTGCCCTTAGAGTATCTGGCTACAATCTGTATAGAGGGAGGTGGTTATTGATAGAATTAAAGGAGGATTTAAATGCAATCGTGTTCAGCAGAGCCGTCCTAATGACCTGGAGAGTATGGGCTTGAATGTTAGAATGTCTTCTATGACGTCCTTTAGCATCATAGCCTGATACGACAACCTTCTGTTCGCTGACAGCATGTTACACAAGGGGCAGAGACGTGTTCCACGACACAGGGCCTTGCGCCTGTTCTGTGCACTCACGCGTTATCATGATTGATCATGACTATGCATAAATGTGTGTATTCAATTGATCTCTCAACTTAGTGAAATAGGCCTAACATTGGACACCAATCGGAGTTCGGTAGCCTACCAAGTTAACAATGCCGTAGTTTGATTGACAAGCAGTCTGACCAATAAAAAGGCCAATAATTTCCGATCTGCTCTTTTGTCTGACAAACAATACGTTCTGTCTGGCATCCCCATCATCAACTCAGTTAGTCAGGCCTAGTTAAGTTCATAAGTCAGTCATACATCTGCATTCTGCGTCCATGAGTCCATCTAATTTGTTTTGAGTTACAGTAAATTGCACAGTAGTCTAGAGACAGTGAGTTATGCAGAATGTTCTCCTTTACATTATAAGGTTGTAGGCTGTATTACTCTAGCCGATACTTGTTCTAAATGTATCACATATTAGGCTACTATGTTGTAAGCATATAGCCTGTGACGTTGGCTGTGTGTGTTTACTGGTCTAAAATCAGAAGACCTGAAATGTTCAGCATTGACCAAGTCACAGCTGCGCTGTGTTGATAGTGTTTTTCTTTGTCTTTGAAAGACAATAGCAAACCGTCATTGCAACTACGATGTGCAAGAATGTGTTGTATTATTCTACTTGTTAAAAATGTACTGTACACTGCTACCAACAGTCAACATGACTGGTCTGAATTAATATACAGTCAAGAGTCTTACTGCAAAACATTTCTAACTGCTATTAACGAAGTCAACACATCACCAGGACAGTTCAATGTAATCTAAGATAAAAACGTCTCTGTGATGAAAATTGGGTATCTACAGTAAGAGGACAGATGAGAGAAAGAGATCTCGCATTGAAAAGACCATTATAATCTGGTACACAACATACAGTTAAACTTGGGATATCAAACAAAGTTTGCAAACTTCCTTCGGAAACATCAAAGGTGGCTGAGAGATGGGTAGCAGACATTTGATTGATCACCTAAAAGAGGTACTATTTCTTTCGCCCAGTACAATTTGGATTCAGATTAAATCTACTGAGACAGGAAATTGTTATTTTTTGAAGCGTCTAAACTGAAAAATGTACGTGTAGTAGTCGGAACAGTATTTTTGGTCTTGCTTTTGATATTGTTCACCATGTGGTCTTTCTAAATATCTCTGCTAAATCAGAATGCAGAATGCATACAGTATATCAGGGTACTTATAAATAAGATATACATGTGTAATCAATCAAATAAAATATGACTTGCTTTGTTTGTTTCATGACATTAACAGAACAAATGTTTTTATCAAAAGAACCAGTAAAACCTTTTATGCATTAACAGTTTGATTCGTCCTCTGTTCAGCCATAGTCATGTCACATTCACTTCTTATGTCTCGTGGGTTCTAGTCTAAAGTCTGATTTGGAGACAACAAATGTAATACCCCCCTCCTTGCAAAGTTGCAACCTATATTGTTCTATGGTTGCAACAATACCCTACTGTATTGAGGTCCCTTTAAGAAAATAAAAGGCTAGGAATTATTTTACCACTAGGGGGGCTGTTTTATATGCATAGATTGATTTTTTAAATATGAATCAAACTCACAAATGTATTACTATTACTAGCACTACCATATTGTACAGATATATACAGGGTAGAAGGTTTCAAGCAGCATGTAGACAGGTGTCTTATTTCTAAGACACTGCACGGATTGCCTTCCCTATCTTCAAGTTGTTTTATCTTGCTCAAAGACAGTGATTCCAGGATAACAAGAGCAGCTGCCAGAGGTGATTGTGTTGTCCCAGACAGGCCGTGTAAATCCGGACAATGTGCCTTCTCTGTGAGAGCCACAATGGAACTGTTCAAGGCCACGATCCACTAAGCCAATGGTGAAAGTCTTTTGTAGTGAGAAGAAGAGGAGAAAGTGCTGTCTACAAGAGCAGGAAAAACAGAAAGTCGCTTCAAGACACACCTCGTCCAACAGCTTAATACAGTTGTTTAAACCACTTTGCCCCAAAATTCACAACCTTCAGAAACATTCACAAACTCCAGACACAAAACAGAAAACAGTAGGCACTTGTAACACAGGCTATCCTATGTTCAAAACCTAGGATTGTGCCGTCATATCTTTAAAGAAACTGCACTTGCAGGATCAATGGTTCAAATTACAACTTTAGTGTGAAATACCATAGGAACATTAGTTTAGATCACAGACACACAATGTAAGATCATTGTGTAGCTGTTTGTACAATCATTAAATATTGTAGTACAAAATATGTGATACAGGTTTCATTATAGTACTAAACATACACTAAATGTAAAATGACTAGTAGAGCAAATAGTACATTTTATTGAATAAAATTAAAAATATTTTTATGAAATACAATAATGTATATATATATATATACGTATATATATATACATATACATATATATATATATATATACATACGTATATATATATATATATACATACATATATATATATACATATATATACACATATATACATATATATACATATATATACATATATATATATATACATATATATACATATATACATATACAT
>JAODUK010033015.1:0-22352 GCA_027564635.1 Typhlichthys eigenmanni
ATTGAGCCATTGGGCTATCTCGATAAAAACAGAACCCAAAATAAACATTAATGTAATTTTGACACAAATAGGTCTATAAGATATCATATAAAAAATATCCTTCTATTTAACACTGACTTAACTACCTGATAAAGGTAAGGTGTGCCTATTATAAAACAAAATGTCTTTCCTATTAGTAATACTAATAGGAAATTAAGCAATTATATATCACTATACTTTTAAGGAGAACTGCTTAAACAGTTGTTTTTGGCATTCTGACATTTTCTGAACTTTCAAAAAAAGTTTATAATTCTTCTGAATAAGTGTATACTTTTACTCCTCACAGCTTAAACATATATGCTGTTCATATAAAATACTATACAAACAAAATACAGTATATGTTTGTGTACTTTTAAAACCTTTTACACCTGTTTTAGTATCATCAGGGCCATTGGAAGCCTTAATAGATAGGAAGTATCTTTGTTTCATAAAACAATTCATTTTTCAACGGGCAGCCCAACAATCTCCACCTGGACCTCTTTGTCAAGATGACATGGTCGACCCAAGACACAGGTGTGTGCGCGCACTTGAATGTATATGTATGTGTGCGTATACATAATACGTGCGCGTGTAAAATGATCGCCCGCATCCTGACACACCAGCGGTAGGAGTCAGTTGCGTTCTCCATGTGCATGTGGGAGTCAGGGAGGGCACAAAGGCTGTTTGTGTTTCAAACAGCGGCCTGATCTCAGGAATGTACCTTGAGGCCACAGCCGTGAGTTTCCCACTGCAAACAATGCACTCAATGTCAGTTACGGCTGGCTAGCCAGCGCGGACGCTTCTGGGCTTCTCCGAGCTCTCAACTCGTCCAAAATGATGGATTCTGGGGAACTCTATACCCTAGGAGAGCTGCTTCCGCTGTTCCTTCCAGCACAGAGAATGGAAAATGTTGTGTTCTCCTCCAAAAGGTTTTCTAAAGACGGTTTTCGATGTTGTTAAGAGATGCGTTTAGTACAAACGTGACTTGAAACAAAGAAAACATTGAGGAAATTATACGAAAACTGTTCAGGATAGCTCTAGTCTTTGTTTTGAGCTTTTCACAATGAGATATAATAGGCTATGGTTCTCGTTTAGAAACAAAAACTAAAACACTTCTACATTAAGTTTCAACATCAAACTTTTAATTTAAATATTGAATTTGGTCAGCATTACACCAATCTTGATTGAATTTCTTCAAGATAAAACATTTAGGAGAAAAAGCGGAATAGGTATACACATGCTTCACTGAATTGAACGTTGTTACTGTGAACGCTCAATGTATAAGGTTTATCTTTCAGCCCTATAATGGAACAACCATATTGATAAACATTATGATAAAATGTCCTCTGCTACTGTGACAATATCAGTTAGCGATTCATTCCCACATCGTGTTCCAAACAGGCCTGAATTTTAAACCCCACCTTCACCTAGCAGTAAAGGTATTTCTTACTTATATTTATGAAAAATTCAAAATAAATAAATATATAAAGCCTTTAGTATTTAATATAGTTTGATATTTGAATCACTTATCAGTTACACTAAACTACTACATACTTAGCATATTAGTTGCTGGCTGATGTATGTTCTGTGGAACTCATGAGTTACTGAGGCTGAATCCCAAGAGTCAGCGCTTTGTACACCATGTTTCCCCAAAAAGGAAATATCGGAATACAGGAAATGAGTCCACAGGAACCATTCATTCAAATAGCCTCCCCTTCCAGATCTGGGAGGAGGCCATAGTAGCCTAGGTGATAAGTTAATTAGAAATGAAAAGAGAAAAAAATAATAAAAACAGATAAACTAGATTAAGTATTCATTTCCTTCCCCAAGTATTACTCATGACCTGTATCCTCTCATAGGATGTTAGTTTGTGAATGACGTATTCCTACTGCAAAAAATCCATACATTTGAAAGACAAGGGCTGTACAGGTAATTTAGAAAGTCACCAACGAAAGCAGATGCTTTATATTCTATATTGGACAAATAAACTATTTGACAAGCTTTGTGATTAAAGAGAGCCTTTCCAGTGGTTGATTAAAGGGCCAACGTGCAAAAACACTGTTATTTATTGAAGAACGGTTTTGAGGAAACAAAAGTCAAAAACCTAGAAGCACCTAAACAAGGGACAAAGACTACATGCTTCAGCTGTAGGCAGACACAGGACAGGTAACGTCTAGGGGATGATTACAGATTTGGTACAGGTGAGACAAAAACACATGGAGCAAGGTAGGCAGCGAGGACACCCACAGGTTGGGAGGGGAAGTGCAGGCAGAGACACAAGGTCAATAAGATGTGACAGAATTTAGCTGCAGGGCTCAATGGCACAGGTGGTTGTGTCGAATAATGGAGTAAATCTGCCACTTCTACCAATATGAATGAAATGAAAGCAATGCAGATAGTAAAGCTTGTGTGTGTTTGTTAATGGCAAATGTATACCTTCAATCTTTGTTTTTAAAGATGGAATGAGTCGTTCTGGAGAAAGCTTGTTGATATTTTCACTAGATCAAAACAAAAACACCTCTCCTTTCAATGCCATAGGGCGCTCCCTTCAGAAGCCCCGCCCCACACATTGGAAACACATTGCCAAGGCTGGTATAGTGTTTTTTTGGTTTGTGTTCCCATTTACAGAGCCATGATTACCTATTGTTACTTCCTATATTATTCATTTTATACATATTTTATTTATTTAGGTAATAGCAATTGTATATATTTTCTTAAAATAATAATAATAACATATGATATTTGATCATATTTTTTGTATTTACCTATATACACTTTGCAATGTGTTTGTGACTACTGATGTGAAACATTGACGCAGCAGGAGTCCAGTTTGACCATCGCATGCTGTGGATGAGGTAGTGGCATATAACACAATACCCTCTCTGTCTCTATGACGTACATCGATTAATCACATTTTTAGATAATTCAAACCTGCGGCCAGCCTTACTTTATTGCAGATGGACTCTTTTCCTTATGCCAGATAGCCTACTCAAGACACATTATAAAATCATGGATGCTGACCGGGAAAATAGCACGGGGGAAAATCTGCATCTTAACAGAATAACTTTTGCAATCTGTTAAACACAAGATGCCCGTATGTCTCCTCCTTTGGAGCGTGACAATGTAGGTCTGCGATCGATCTAATAATACTACATGACACTACTAACAGGGTTTGTGGGTAATTTAGACAGGGATCTTATTCTCCAATTTACATATGGCAGACTCAACTTCTTCCATGTAATTACATTAACTCTACATGGGAGGCCACGCCCGGGCTTTTTGGAGGCCTTTCATCACAAGCTACAGCCAATGATTTGCTTTACATTTGAGCATTTTAATTGGCTCGGCAGCAGGGAGCTAGCTTGCGTGAGCTAGCTGGAGCGGCGAAGCCCTGGACGGCCTCATCTCTGCACGCCAGATATTGTAACGGCAGCTGTTGCAACACATGCTAGCCACTCAGCCCATATAAGCGGCTATTTATACAGTGCCTGAAGGCTTTTCATACCACTGCAGACAGGCATGAACACATATGGACGCACCAATAAAGAGCTAACCCCTCACAGATATATCACCTTAATCCCCCAAACATGGAGCACAGCAAGAAATAATTTACCAACATAAAAAACAACAAAGCAAACATATACATAACCACTTTGACCACAAGCACTTAGCATTTTGGATCTGGTGTTGTTTTAGAAATCCAGACATTGTTGTAATTTACACATAGTATATAGTATATAGTCAGCTATTGCGAGCTAAATGTAAACTAAATGTAAACTAAATGTAAACTAATACACTATTATACTTCTATTTATAAATATTACAAATATTTACTCGCATTTTGCTATCTTACCGTTCTTTGTGCATGTTGGGAAAAAAAAAAAAAACAACATAAAGTGGCGAACACCGCTCGTGTAAACAAAGCTGTAGCACCATGCTTTGTTTCACAATGCATTTCGACATGTAAGGCGCTGCCGCGGAGGACTGCGGAGCTCGAAGTTAGCAAGAATGACTGACCATGGCTTTAATAAAAGGATCATTGCCTTTGTGGTTCTGTGGTGACAAAGACAAAGACAGCAATGTCATGTCTGAAATATGTCATCTCTCTTTCTCTCTCTTTCTCTCTCTTACTGTACCACTCGCTCATTTTTTTCCCGGGACATTTACCTTATCCGGGAGATTGTATATTATTTGCGGGCGTCATGGAGCAGCTATTAAAATGCGGGAGACTCCCGGAACGTCCGGGAGAATTGGGAAGTCTGGACAGGGCTTGCTTTTAAATAAATATGGATTTAACGTTGATCCAGTTACGAGAGGCGATAGGGCCAGGGAAGATGTTGGGAGCACTCCTGTCTGAACTCCTCATGGAGGAGATTAATCCAGCTTTCTTTGTTGTGTCCTCAACATTGACGCTTCCCAATCCTAGAGTATCCACATGATAACAGGAACAGAAACCTATCTCACCATCATGGGTTTCAGCCATGTTTCCTCTGCTATACGGTCTCTGGTCGCTTGCCAAGCCTCTTGCACACATTTGAGAGATTAGACCCAGAAAAAGCTGAAAGACAAATGGGCCCAAATAGTCTCTACCAGACCCCCGTAACCCCCTTTCTCTCCCCCCACCCCAAACACTGAGCATGATGGAGATGTCAAGAAGGGAAGCAAGGGAATGTGAAACCCCGGCATGCACGTTCCTCCCCAGTTTGCCACATTCATGGAGATCCGAGCCCAGTTATGAGGCCACTTCATAGGAGTGTAAACTGTGTATTTAAAAAGCCGTCAGTGCGGGACTAACGCCGGACCTCTGTGTCGTTTGTTAGAATAACTCGGTGTCACAATGGTTGCTTTTCTAAATAAACAGATGTGGGTAAAGGCTCGTTTCTTTTCCTGTTACACTCCTCTCCTCTGGCCCATCTGCGAGTGAGCGTGCCACACACACACACACACACACACACACACACACACCCGTCTTTCTGCAAGACAGGTTTCCCAGTGCAGCTGTTGAGTACAGATGAACCTCTATTCCAGACCAGCTCGTGAGACGATACTGGACTGCTGCTCAGGCCGGCTAATTGCACGTCATTTACAGACTCCTGCAAGACCACTGCCCCCTTTTGCAGCCTCTGTAGCCCCTCACCCCACTCCGCTCCTCGTACCCCGACTCCTCCCACAATCTTCTCGCAGGAAATGAGCTCACCGCAAGTCTTGCTGGCAATGGGTCGCCATCAAATCCAATTATGAGTGAAAGATTACTTTAGCATTTAGCGAAGGCCTGCTCTGCGTCTATTCATGTGCCGACTGAACAAGTTTCGGTATGACACAAACGTGTTGCTGGTGGGGAAAACAACATTGAATCAGCTTAGCTTTAAAGTTATCTAGCATATTGCTATATTGCTTAATCAGCTGATTAAATGCTGGACAAAATACAATTCAAGGAATACTCCTTGATAGTGAACCTCCAGGCTTTGTTTGTGTTGGCATTTATAGAGGCAGGGATGTGTACTTTTTCAACGCGCACACAGGCACATGGCTAGCGTACTACAGGCTACCATGAGGAGATATTCACTTACAAAAGTGGGACAAAAAGCATCTTATAATCGTTGACTCCATCTTGAAGTGTCCACATTAGCGTGGGTGGGGTAGGGGGAGAGGTTCTAGGAGCTCTGGGCTGGGAGGAATGTGTAATTCCAGACAATAATCGAGGCGTGTCCCTAAATTTAAATAATTGTGACAATAACACAGGTAGCCTTAACTATTACGTACCATAACTAAATGTATCTTACTTTGATAACACAGGTAGCCTTAACTATTACTTACCATAACTAAATGTATCTTACTTTGATAACACAGGTAGTCTTAACTATTACTTACCATAACTAAATGTAGCTTACGTGATGTTTGGAGTTGGGACGTTCCAGACACAGGTTGCCAGAGTCACACAGAATAAGTGAATTGTCAGCTGGCAAATGAGTTAAACTGACAAGGGGGTAGGTGCAGCGTAGTGAGGCAATGAACAGGCAGCAAATGGCACATGACAGAGATACAACAATCCTCAGGCTATAGTGGGTGGTTATTCTGGATGGTGACATCAATGATCCCAGTCTTGTGTTTTAGAATGATACGTTTAAGGTGTTTGTGTTGTGGTAAAGTAAACAAATACAGCAACATAAGCCAGTTAGCAGTGTGGAAACATGTCAAAATTCTATAAACATTGTACATTAAACATTTTATTTACTTACAACTAATGAGGCTACAGCTCGATTAGAAGTTTCCCAGGAGGCTAGTATGGGTGTTATTATTTTAACTGATAATATAATACCTTACTATACAACAGAGTTCTGTAGAGTTATGCCCAGTGTTTTGCAAATGTACATGTGTACATGTTTACTATACATGCTATTTAAAAATGTTATTTAATTTATGAAAATCATCTTTTGACACCCTCCTCTGTGTCTCGCGACCCCCCGACCCCCAGTTTGAGAACCACTGATCTAGGACACAGGTGAAATAATGTTGAGTCATAAGGATAATTGCAAAAGAGATTATTTATTTATTTTCTACACGTAATTTAACGAGACTTTTAAATTGAGTTGCGTGCAGATATGTCGGTGACGTCGTCGTGACGATGGCAGTAAATGAGTCTATTAGCCAGCCTTTAACCAATTGCTGTTGCCAAACATGTATCTCTTCATCAAGCTACCACCATTTTGAAACAAACGCTTGATTTCAACGTCATTGCACCCCACTGGTCACTGATTGCCCCACCAGCTGTGACCAGCTGTGTGAACGGTATAGGCTACATGTCTGCACCAGTAGTATGAAATGACCCACCACATGACCCCAATTTGACTTTTAGGTTGTGTTTCTGAACATGTCTAAACAAAGAATCTTTCAATTAAAATGTAACCAATTAAATAGGGGGTGTACACATGGACTTTAAGGTCTTGACAGGAAAGTATTTTTGACCCAGGCACCGCAAGATATTGTGTTTATGCTTATATTTGTTATTCTAACTGTGCATCAACAACATTAATTCCACATAATGAGAAGAGGTGCATTGTGCCAGATTTGGCTACACAAACACTAATACAACTAATGCAGTTTTATTAGTAGCCTGTCAAACTCACTGATTAGAATAGACACTGTCCTAACCGCAGTGTCTTAGATGGTGTGACGCCCAAGAGAATGATTTGTGTTTTGCTTGTGTCTTTCGCTTGGGACTCACAGACCCCAGAATATCCATTTACTGAGTAGAACCTAAATGAAGTAGCCACTGACACATTTCTCCACAACAACCATCAACATGTATATTGATGTTTATGACTTTATGATGATTAATGCCTGAAAGAACATTCCCTTTCCAAATTAATGTGCTGTTAAGTAAATACTTTGGTGGAACACTGTTGTCTTCATAGACACACACTATAGGACTACATACTGTACATAAATACAGCATTATAAAATGAGCCAGCATTCTCTCCGTTGCAGACTGTAGTTTGCAACAATAGCTGGCGTTTTTTGTCAAACTGCACCCAGCTGCGTTTTACGTCCTGCCGATTACGGCCAGGCCATAACTCTAGGGGAGCCCCAGATGGCTTTGGACAGATTCATCACAGCCAGCGCCCCAGGTCAGCCACAGGTAATCCATCAGGCGCTCGGCTTAATCACCGGCGAGAAAGAAGTCTCTTCGACCTTCCCTCTGCTCAGTGTATCTCCCCCCACCCCCAACTGCCCTCAACCCCATCCCCCCCGTCTTACCATGCCGACTGTCACCGTCAGAATTTATGGTGTGGTCCAAAGGTATAGTGTGGTTTGGGGTATGCAGGGATTACGGACAGTTCAACCTCCTCGATCCTCTGGATCAACAGCCAGTGTGCCTCTTGAAGGTAACACGAGAGGTTTGCGAGCCTATACTGTATACATGCATGGGTGTTTACTATAATGTACTGTATATGTGTGTCTGAGTGCTGTCATTTCTCCAGAAGGCCGATGTGTTGGTTATTGCAAACGTTCAACATCTGCCGTTTCCCAGAAGCTGCTGTTATAATTACTTCAACTATGTTGCTGTACTGTATAATTAAATCAAACTTGTAACAAATATGCACTATATGCATACGTGTTCCAAGGCGGTCCCAACAAATAACGCAGCAACTGGAAATTACAGCTCACATAGAGTAACTCATTACAAGTAAAACCTCAATTACCGTTTGCTGAAAAACATTACGCAAACATTTCACAGGTGTGTCTCGATGGCTCTGTTAAGGGGGGAGGGGGGTTCCCATGGGTATGTGACCTGATCACCTGCATTCTGATGTGCCTTGTCAGCCTCTCATGAAACTGGACAGTGGGTGAGTTTAGAAGATCTTATGCTCAAACACGACTGAAAGAACAGAACATGTTCACCTGTTGATATTTGATTTCCTCCAAAGCCATAGGGTGCTCCCTTAGAAGCCCACCAACATTGGACAAGCATTGCCAAGGCTGGGATAGTATAGTATAGTGTTGTGTGGTGCGGTCTTCCCCACTTTGTTTGTGTTCCCATTTACAGAGCCAGGGCTGTGTAGAAACACCAGATTTTTTTTTTTCAGCACGCACGCACACACACACACACACAGAACTGACAGCAAGAGGACGATGAGGAGATATTCGCTGAATTTGAAGAAAAATAAGGGTATTAGCTTACAATTGCTGACCCCACATTTAACCCAGTTGGACTACCATGCCGCTGGCAGTGCAGTGTGTGGCTCTAGTGTTTGACCTGTGCAGATCCCCATTCTACCATATTCATTAGCATGCAGAACTCTGGAATAGAGCCATGGAGATAACAGAGTTGCGCCATCTCCATTCACTCCAATGGACCGTTTTTACACAGCAACGGAGCCTCAAAATAGTTCCGGGAAGTTAGCCTAAATACTAAAAGTACCCTATAAATTCTAATATTAAATCTAAATCGGTGCATTTATTGAATAGTAATTACCAAAAAAGTTAAATATCTGAATATATATATTCAAATTGCCCACCAAGCACTTCCTGGTACTATTGTGCCATAGGTTTTGCCTCTCCATGAACCATGAGAACATTGATAATGTCGAACTTCCATTGGCGTACAGAAACTCTGCTATTTTCATGGCTCTGCTCCGGCGTAGAGGCTAACAATACTGGTTGTTTCATGGACACAGCCGTGGACTGTCTTGTGCACGGAGTCTGGTGGTCTGGGAATAAGCTACGTAGCGAAAAACACACGGCTCACACACTCGTCGAGGACCTCTAATCCATTCACCGAACAATCTGGTCCTTCTTTTGTCGTCCAGACATACTTTCTGTGGCAGTTTGTCAGCCCCAAATGAAGATAGAGGAGAATACCAGGGCCCAGTTTATCTGTCAACACTGAACTGTCTGAGGCCCAGGCACAGAGTGCTGGATAATGTCAGCTTAAAGTAGTTTTCTCTCCCTGCACTGATTTCCGTTATCTTGCTCCACCAGGCACAGTGCTGGGAAGCAATAATGATAAGCCAACGCCGGATTTGTACGAAGTTGTACGTTAAAAAGTGATGTTGAATCAGACAAACCCTTGACTTTATAGGCAATAGTCCACAAGACGATATATAAGCATTCTTCAGTTTGGTCTTCAGCTCTGAGTTCTTGCAATGTAGTGCTTATTGTCATGTTGTTGACACAGTAAATAGTTATAGACCATTTTTCTTAATTAGATATTTAGTTGATGTATAATGAATACACCCCTCTGCAATATATTTGGGATCTTTCTACTTTTTAAAACAACTTTCTCATCTCTGTAATGAACCAAATCTATCATTGCAACTTTGATCATCCTTCATTTGGTTAATTTGTATCTCAACAGAGGTCTACATCCCCCATAAAGGTATTATAATAGATTTAAGCAAGACCAAATAATCTTGTGAAAACATACTCTATTATCAGGAAATACTTTCTTTTTTTATATACTGTATATTTATATATAGGCTACAATTGATTATATATATTTGTGAAACCATGGAACCTTTGGTTAATTAAATAAAGAGGACCCCATTTAGCACTTCCATTTCAAGAACAATGCTTCTCTGTGTATCACAGCAGAAGGTCCGGTGCACAGTCAGCTAATAGCTCCTCCAACACTGACACTATAGAGAAGCACTAACAATAATCAATAGTCTTCTCAGATAGTGGAGTGGAGAGGAAATATATCATTTGGATAAACAAGGTCACAAAGCTGCAAAGTGTTAACAAACAAATATAAATATACCTCGATAAGCATTTCTAAATAAGAGTTTATGTTAATAAAATGCTGAGATAAATTCAGGAGGTATACATTTGGTATCCGTGTGTTATCCTTATGTGTAGTTTTCTCTTCTCTCAGTAAAGGTTAGCACTCGTCTGACTCAAGGACGTTTATCCAGCCATCTAGCACACAGATGCCTTATCATGAAAGCATATTGAAGGGCTGAGTTAAGCCTCTTCAGAGAGGAAGAGAGACACAGGGCCTACGCTTTGAACTTGAGATAAGATGGCCTCCACATGTGTGTTTTTTGTATTTATGTATGGAGCTTTCAAGAAGAAAGAAGGTGCTCCCATGGCAACGCCCTTTTTCCTGAACGGTTCCAGTAATCATGAAACTTAACCACTTACAGGGACCTCACGTTTTAGACCCAGCTCGCTGTTTATGTTTTGAAACACAACCGCAAGTAGGAGAAGGGGAGAAGAGACGATTCAGACTTTCAAAACAAAACAGTATATATCTATAAAAAATGTTTTGCAACGCTGGTTGTAAAGAATGACATCAAGGGGTTTACTTTTAAAAACAAAATGAAAAGGGGTAGATTGCATTTACTGACAGCAGGATCTAGTCACATTCATGTGTGCATACCTTGTCTAATGGTGTGCGTTGGTTTCATATCTAAACAGAGTGACATTAGTTAGGAGTTCATAGAGACTTCGTGGAGTAAAACGACATGTGGAAACAAAGCTGGTAAAATACTTTTGAGATCCAGTTAAAAAGCATAAGCTGTAGACAATGGCACAAATCGAAAATATAATTGCTCTAAAAAGACCATTATTCCACGTAAAAATCCCCTTCCTCTTTATCATGATGACACTTTAATTAAATGTGTGTATGTAACGCAGGTGTTATATCAGTCTTTCCTATAACGGCACATGTCAGGGATATCAAGCGGACGAACCCTCCGCTCTGCAGAATAAAGCCTTGAAGCTTTCACAGGAGGAGACTTCTGCAGAGGGGGTTTCTCACCATGGACTGGAGTGGGTGGATGGACGGGGGATGGCCTGATTTACACGTCTCGGTCTCACTCTCGCTATCTGGCAGCAGCAGCTGCTCCTCCCGCCAGAGGAGCTGAGTCCTCTCCAACAACATTCCCCCGGCGTCGCTCTCCTGCTCTCAGCGTTTCTGTCAACACTCAATATGACGTTCTCATTTTACCAGCGCTGCGGCATTTACGTGCTTGCGGCACGCATGCCTGTTGTATATGTATTGGCGCAAGTATGCAGAGATATAATAAACGGAAACTACTGTGGCCACAATGCACACAAACGTTAATAGGGAACTGCTTTAGGTGTGTGTGTGTGTGTGTGTGTGTGTGTGTGTGTGTGTGTACGTGCGTGCGTGTTTGGGGTATCATATAGTACATCTAATAAATGACAGATAAAGGGTATTATTCTGTTGTTTGAAATAAAACATTCACTCCACTTTTAATACAAATGCAGTGGTATTGCTATAGGAACAGGCAATAACAGTATATGTAGTAATACAGTATAACTAGAAACAGACATTCTCTATTACAATAAACATATTATTATAATTATATTTTATCATCAATTTATAATAATAGTGAACTTCGTGACATGAGTTCACTTTTATAAGACCATTTATACACAAAATATAAATCCATTACTCACAAGGGTTATGTGGCTACAATTATTTTGGCATAATTGACAGCGCTTTATAAATCCATTCTTATTCAAAACCCAAAGTCAATGCACCAGCCTGCTTGTACACAAAGATAAGGAGGCACTGCCAAGGTTTATATAACTATAACATTCCAAAGTAAAAATGAGTCTGCTATATCTGAAGGAATTAGCAGGGTCAGATGTTTATGATATTCACTGTAGCGTGGATTTGTAAAGTAGTGTTAATTCCTAGACAAACACATTCATGTAGACAGACTACCGCACAGTCCACATAGCAGCTTTGTATACATTCAGACAGGGCCAAAGAGTCGTTTTGCTTCAAACCAGATGGGACTCATTTAGGAAGGGAACTTCTGGCATCGATTGCCAGGCTGGTTTTGATGTTCTGATAACCATGGCACACATTGCAGTCAAGATAATTCCAAAATGAACCTGTTGTTGCCGCTACCCACAAAAAATATTAAATTCTTTCATTCCTATAGGTAAACCTTGATATTTTCCAGTTGTCCAATTGATTTTAATTACTTCAAAGAACATTGATTGTGGGCCAAGGCAGTCTGAGATGTTGCAGGAAAAATAATTAAATCTCTACACATGCTTTAGCAATATCTGAGAAATAGTCAGGGTTTTTTGTGTTTGTGTTAAAGGCAATTAGTTGGATCTGAAACACTCTATCCAATACCCATAAAACTGAAATGGCATTTAAATGGCACTTGGCATTTTTTATAATCACTTGTTAAAATATATTGTATATAAGTCCCACTTTAAATGGCAAGATATTTCAGTAATTGCATTCCATTTCAATAGCATAAATGCAATAAAGTCCAATAAATGTACAGTGGCCTATTTTGACTTTAACATGCATATTTCTGTTGTTTTCTCTGCCCTGCTTGGACATCAATACAGAGGCCAGTGATGGGGAGAGTTAGTGTACAATGAGCAGTAGTAGAAGGTGTAGTCAATTCTAAGATAATAAACATTCAAATCCTTAAAAAAATAGCTCCATGTGGTCTGCTAGCTTACCGTTCCCTGTGCACGCTGAAAAATGTATTTGGTACGTCTTCTACACAGCCCTGGCTGTGTAAAAAGAAGCGTTAGCCAAGTGGTGCAGGCGCAACAATTTCATAGCCTTTGCTATGCGTTTCCAATGTGTGGGGCGGAGCTTCTGAGGGAGCAACCTATGGCTTTGAAGGCAGAAGGGCTTTTGTTTTGATTTAAGTTCAAAGTTAGCCATGCATTTTTGTGAATCACTTTACTTTTAAATTCAAAGCTGCTTTCATTTGCTGTCCATCGAAGATATGAGAGATTAGGTCATTGCTGTTCCCTCAGGCGCTTTCTTCTTTTTGAGAAGGAACAGCGTTTGTGCAGATTTGTGACCCACATGCCAAACTGCTTATGAAAATAAGCAAGCCAAGCAGCTGTCAAGGTGCTTCTCTGACATGCTGCCTTTAAACACACTGTTAGCGTTGCTGCATTTTAAATGAAATACACAATACAATTTATAGTATCTCTGTTTTTTCTGAAATATTTTTCCACCACAGGATCGGCCAATTATGGAAGATATCCCTTAAAGCCCCATTCAGTCCCAACCAGGCAGGGCACAATGCAGCCCTTCAACCCTGGAGTGTGGTCCCTCGGTACATATTGGAAACGTCTATAATCACAGCACTGACAGAGCCAGTGTTGACGGTGCAGGCTTGGTTTAGGCATTCATCGTGACAGACAGTGTTGGTAACACAAAGACAGGTTTCCCGTGGCCAAAGCCCAATGTGATGACCTTGAATTAATGACCTTGAATGACCTCGGCCATGGCCTTCAGAAGCACAGAAGAAGAAGAAGAAATGTAATGCTTTGTGTGTTGGTAATCACATGCTAGTCTTCAAGCATTGTGGGACTATTTCCTCCTATACACTAAAATGATTATTGCAGCTAACTGGCTTCTTTACCGGGCGTAGCGGAGACTAACTTGACTCATGATTAGGAAGACAGACCTGGACAGTTATGCCGTCCTGCTTATTTCCGCACATTCAATAAAAATGACATATTGGTGGAGCTTGAAATCTGTGTTGGCTCACACACACGCACACGCAAATACACACACACACAGACACACACACACACAAACACACACAAACACAGTCAGACACACACATTATTAGCAGTCTTTCAGTGTTCCTACAGTGTAACTGCACCTACAGTTATCCTGTAGCGATATACTGCTATCATGCAACATCACTACTGAACACATGCCATAGAACAATTTACAGTAAAGCACCTTTTCCACTAAGATTCAGGAACTATCCATGGGGACCATAGGGTTCCTGGAGCGTCTGTATTTAGGTAACCCAAGCCACTTTAGGAGAACCAACATAGTCTCTGGTTCTCCACCGGCTGAAAAACCAAACAGTTGTGGGTCCAGAGGAACGGTTCTGAAACGTTGCTGGTTGATGCTAAACCTTTTTGACAGGAACGTAATTACAGTAATTTGCTGTGACATGAGTATGCGCTAGCATTCTTTGATGCTAAAAAAAGAAAGAAAGAAAAATATGTCTTCAGTTTCTGTGCTGGCTGACGTTGATTCTACAAATAGATACAAACATTTGAGGAATTTTCTATTCCTGCCTCAGCTACATTTGTGTTATGGAGTACCCTACGCCTACTGGACTTTGCTGTCATCGTCATTTAATTAAGTTCAAGCAGTCTGATGTCATACTTAACTGTAGCTTTATGGAATACTAATCGATAACAAAGATTTGGAATACTAATAAAACATATTGAACTTCTATGGGAGCTAAAGTGGAGGAGTTTCGTTCTATTACTGCAAGTGGGTGTGTCGTTTTACGTCATCAACAACGTTTTGCTGAGGACGGTTGATCGTACGCAGCACCGAGGCAGCTACAGCGACCATGCATGACCTGAAATAGTTCACTGCAGAAACGCTGCTGTGGAGCCACGCTAATCGTAGGTTCATATGAAAGTTAATGTAAAAGAAATAATAGGCAATGTACTGGTATGTACTTATGAAGTATTACGTTCGTTATTTTATAATTGTCTCATTCTGATGGCCTGGCTGTCTGACAGCCAGGGAGAAGGTTGTGTGTTTCATTTGTATGAAGCATTGCCCATCTGATCCATGCATGCAATGCTTACAGTAATTGCGTTTAATGGAGGCTACCAGTAGATCACCTTGTTGTTATCGTAATTTCTCCTTTTATTATTATCATTATTATTATTGCAGTACTGTCTGCATGTCTTTCTGTGCCTGATGTAAAGCACTGAGTCGCCATGAGAACGCGCTATACAAATACACTTTGATTGATTGACTGATAACATCCATTACTTATCCGACCTGTAACTCCAGCCTAACAGCAGCTGCAGGCCCGCATGGTGTGTGTGATCACTTCACCTCTGCCTCCAGATGTAATAAAACCCAGCGCCAGCACCAATCTGAGACAGACAGCAGGACATTGAGCGTGACAGAGAGATACATTCACTAGGTACGGGCTGGTGCCTTCATCTTCAGGGACTGATTGACGGAGATACAGGCGGTCGGTGGCTGAGGAGTATAGGTTAATGAAGCACGCGGTATTCCTAATCACATTGTATTTACTTATTTTTATTTTATTGTTTGATCAAATCAAATTTAAATTTTTACTTTCAAAATGCATTATACCAGGTCTGTTTTCTAACATTTTAAATGTTCCGTGTTCTTCAAACTGACTAATTCCTGAACCGATTTGAATCAAATAATTCAATGTAGCATTATAAGACATGCGTGTGTTTCCTTCGTGGTAGGCCTTTACGCCACGCACCTCCATTAAGTAACGTTAGCAAGTGATGGTCTGTACATATACACACACACAACAGAAACAAGGAGATGGGTGTGAAGCTGAAAAACGTCAAAACTGAAACACATCCCTCCGCCACATATTGTTTTAAGTGCAGATATTGTGGTACTTCAAAACAAGTGCTACAGAAGAACATGTTTTGGGGTATGCCTCTGTTTGTTTCCATTATAATCTATAGACCCTCAACAGCACTCTATTATATTATATTTTGGTCAGATGCAATTACTACTGATAAATAAAAGACAAGCGTTCATGCCAACACTTGGCCATTTATCCTTTAAAGGAGGGAATGGGCTATATCTTTTTGCTTTTGGGGTAACCATTATTACGCAGAAACAAGCATATGGTATTTGTTCCTGCGTGCTTTACATTGTTCCATGGCATAAGAGCCTAATACTCCGTAAGAAAGAAGATATCTTAACTTCTGTTGGTGACAGCTGGTCAGAGAGAGAGAGAGAGTATAATGGACAAATGCAGCTGCAGTCTCTATGATGGTATAGAGCTTCTATAAGCAGATGGGAACACCAAATTGCATTGTAACTTGACACCTGATTTAAATTACCCACGTATCCAAAAAATAAAGAAGATATATTATTTTAACCGTAATGTATCAAAGTAGCAAACAGCATTTTTTTATGACTTCATACAAAATTAGTTTGAACAATTTTGGTTTAACAGTTGAAGTTTGGAACTCGGCCATTGTCCAACAGACTGGTTTGGAATGACTCAAGCACTAAGGCATCCAAGAGAAACCTAATATCAGGAATGTTACCCATATCTCCCAAAATGCCTCTCTCCTCCTGGGGCTTTTAGGCCAGCCTGTTGTGACCTAAATACTTAGATGGTTTTATTAACATTACACAACAGTCTAAACAGCAGTTATTATTCTTGTGTTATAGTGGGGTAAAGTTTTGTTTATGATGTAACCACTGGTCTGATTATTCCTCTTGGAATGAGAAATGTTAGCTTTCATGGAATCGTTTTTATATTAGATTAATTTAAAAGTAATGAACATTGTTTTAAAAGCTGGTATTGTTTAACGACAGCCTCTTCGATGAATTAATGAATATGTAACAAATGATAAGCGAACAATTCAAACCCAAAAAAGTTTTTATTGTCTCCAAACAAGATAATGGCAATAGTATGGTATTCACTGTAGTTCACTGCAGTTTATTGTAGTTCACTGCAGTTCACTGCAGTTTACTGTAGTTCACTGTAGTTCGCTGCAGTTTACTGTAGTTCACTGCCTGAGTGTAGATAATGGTGTCAGGATTTCAATGAGAGGTAGGTGTGGAAGTCAGACGATGCTGATCTCATATAGTGCTTGAGAGAGTTCACCCTGTATGTGAACTGTGGTCGTGCACTCCTAGAAGGGGGTTTTGTGTGTGTGTGTGTGTGTGGGAGGAGGGATGGGGGGGGGGGGGGTTGCCAGGCCTAATCTACCAACAAGCCTGAAGCCAGGACCTCAATAACTCAAAAGCAAATAATCAGTTTTCTGTCTTCGATGCCCTCTACTCTTCTCAGGTGTTTTCTGGGTGACAGGTCTGGGAAGAAAGGTAAAGGTACTTTTATTGTCACATACACATACATGTAGCCAAATGTGTTCTCTGCATCTAACCCATCCGTCAAGGGAGCAGTGGGCAGCCGCAGACACAGAAAGAACATGCAAACTTGGTTCACAGAGCCTAACGTAGCATCAGTGCCATTGCCTGGGCGGTCTTGGGGAAGGGGGGGTGGATTCCTTTGTAATGTGTGTGTTTCTCAAAGAGAAAGAGAGAGGAGGAACAATATAGTAACAGGCCATTTATTTAGCAGATGTTTTTGTCCAAAGAAACTTATAAGGAGTGTAATTGAAAGATCCCAAGCCCTGCCCCTTAGTTACTGTAACTATGTTGGACAAAACAGCATAGTTGGCTATAACAGGACAACAAACAGGTGACGGAGGTTCTGTCGGATTCCAAATTTGCCCAACTGGGCAGGGCAAAAAGGGGCGGGGTTTGCGATTGGTCCGTTATGGAATGCTCTAACTAAGGACCTTAGGTCAGCAAACTCCGCCTCCGCTTTTAAATCATTACACTGTTGCTTGGTTACTAACTGACTGACTGATTGACCAACCTTGTGAAAAAACACATTTGCTACATTCTACGCAGTAGGTGGTGGTAATGCAACATGTAGACAGTAGGTGGCGGTAATGCAACATCCCCCATGTATTGCACACATATAGTATTGCACACTTTTCAAACCCATAATGGCTTATTTCGTCAGCTGAAATAGGCTCGCCTAGTTTTTATTTGTTTTGTTAATACAAATGTATTAAGGACGTGATCTTTACCAAAAGGATTTTAATAATCATGCAAGATATGTATTATTACTTATTAGCATTTTTTTAAAGGCCTTTGCAGCACAATAAAAGGTCATTATCACATGAGAGAGGAGGGGCGCATTTATAAAACTATTAAACACAAACTGGTGGTTTGTGATGGTAATGGTACATGTAGGACCGCCATTAATCTAAGCAAACTTCAGTTCAGGTCATGATCTTTACAGTAGGAACTGGCATAGGATAGCTGATATTTACTATTTATATAAAAATTATATATGCTCTTTATCGACGTGCATAAATAATCCTTCTTCTTCCTTCTTAAATAATCAGGTTTATTGGTCTAAACAGGAACGAAATGTAGAATTATTTTGTACTTCCCAGAAAATGACAGTCAGGTAGATAGGATGTAGGATTGCGTTATAACATGGCATTAGTTTTGGTAGTCCCAGGCATACTTGTCACATCTGAGTTTAATAGGTTTTTCACATTGTGTTTTCACCTGCACAGATCATATGGCTCTGAGTCTCTGAGCATGCTGTTATGCTGGCAGCTCATAAATGTAGACGATGTTATTATAAGCCACTATGTGGCCACTGCATTAGCAATCACGTTGTGACCTGTATTTGCTGTATTCGTTTTAATGGTTCTCATATTTGTTAAAGTGAAATGGCCAAGAGAGAATATATTGGCAGATGATTAATTGATGTATACTTACTGTATATTATCATATCCAGTGAATTATAATCGGATATATTTGTAATATGCTCAGGACACCATTACTCCACTACAGTATATCTTAACATAGAAAATAGTTGTTTGCTGTTATATAAATGTTTACATATATAGTAAAGAGCACCTTTAAAATACAGTATGTTCTTTCATATTAATGTGTTTTTCACAGAGAGCAGTGCATTTGTCTTTCAATACCAAGCTCTACTGTCTGTTTGATAGATTGGATTTTGATCTGGTTAGAAATGCTTGTCCAGACTGTATATGATTCATCAGGTGTGTTCAGATTACACTGTCTACAGTCCCGGCAGCCAGGGACAAGCGCCTCTCTGAGCAACTTCAAACGTAAATAGTGCTTGACTGTGAAAAGTTGTGTTTGTGCTTTCACCTTTCAACAAGCTGAATTACAGGACAATGCCAGTGACTATGGTTCCCATAACAAGCAAAGAAAAGGAATAGCAACACAATAAAAGCAAAGTAAAAACAGGAGGTTGAGAAAATCTACAACAGTGGACTCTTACAAGACCTTTAATGTCCAAACATTAAGTATACGAGCAGAAGAAAAGGCCGTCCTATTCGAGCCGGATGGCCTATTATTTCCTCGGAAAAGAGAAAAAGTTTGAAAGTAAATGCCGGACAACATGGCAGCGCGCTATATTAATGACCCACTTGGGAGAGTTTCACATCCAGAGTATATTTCATGGCCCCGAAAAAAGAACGACGGCTGAGGTTTCTGGTCTGGGGTCAGCTGAAGAGTCAAGACCAGACATCCCTGGTGGAGTCCCCACAGGAAGACATGGCTAAGAGAGTAATTAGAGAAACACGGCTCCAGGAATTTCTTCCTTCTTCCTGTCATAATGATACATGTAACGCAAGTTTCTATAAGTAACGGCATGTGTGCTTTTACAATGTTATCTGTGTTTATTAGTCCAGTGTTTGCACAGAAACATTCTACAGCAGAGGTCTTCAAGGTTTTTTGGTTGATAGAAACACGGCACAGGGACCCCCTATCACATATGATATCAAATATTTAGTTGCCGGGCCAACAATAATGTGTAGGGCGGCCTATAGTGACGTGTAAAAGTAGGCCACTAACTTAAGACACTAAAATTATTGACAGATTTATATATTTATAGCACAGGTTGTATTTATGTAAATGTATATTTCTGTCATTTACATTTACAAGTTTGGGATCAAATCATTTGGAGGACTCCCTGCAGTACCTCCGAGGACCCCTATGGGTCCCGGGCCCCCTGTATACTGTAGACCTACATATATTTATTATATACTCATTATATACATGCTTTTTTATTTATTTTATTTATATACATTACATTGCTCTTGTACCGTGTTGCTTATACTTCATTAAACATAATCTTAAATTAAATACCTATATATATATATATACGGTGTATACTGTATATAGGCCTTTATTTTATGTACTGTATATTTCATCCTAGGTAAAGAGATGTTTGTCAATTGTCAGATTAAAAACATTTTCAATATTTTTTTTTTTTTTGGCAGTATAGGTTAAAAGGTTTTTAAAATAAACTATACTACATTCTAACACTATATATTTTCAATAATGAACAATTCACATAACAACTGAAGTGAGATTTTGTTATGGCGTCAAAAAACCTTTATTTCCCATCCTTCTTTGTGAGGGCAGTTGGGAAAGTCACCCACACGACCACGTACAGTAGATTCCAGCCTGGCTGCTCATTGCTGGTGGAGGAGCACGGCTGCCTATAGCAGTCCACCCCCATCAATCCTGACCGGAGAGACACTACCGCCGTGCGTGAACGTTCCCTTACTGTAAATATTTCCATAGCTGTGCCCTCCCTGCCAGACACCCCTCCCCTACCCTGTTCTTAAAGGTGCGGGCCGTGGACGGATTTAAGGGGGGGCCGCGGCTTCGCTGGCTATATCTGGAGTTGTTGAACAGGACTTGTCCGAGGTAGCGTAAGCATTGCCTCTGTGTCGTGCTGTATGGATGTCCTGCCACGTGCACAAGCTCAGTGATGTGTGTGTGAGTGCGCGTATGTGTGTGGGTGGGTGGGTGTGGGTGTGGGTGTGGGTGTGTGTACGTGTGTGTGTGTGTGTGTGTGTGTGCGTGCACGTGTGCGTGTGTATGTGTGGGTACATGCGTGTGTGTGTGTGTATAGGCAGGCATGAGGTCGGCATAAATCAAGGTGGATGAGTGATTATTCTTGCCCCATTATATTTCACCATATTGTTTAACACTAACTGAGATGGAATCCTCATGCCAGATAAGAGTCCATGTATTGTGGAACACTTGTTAAAAGGACCACACCGGTATACAAAAGACATGCTCAAGGTTTCAGACATCGCCGTACAGTTATACTTACTTGTAGCTGGTAAGATTGTAATGTAAACTCTAAGTGCATTTTCACAAGCACTTTTAGTGCCTAATTATTGTATACTAAATATAATTTACATTCACTGTAAGTACACCATTAGTAATTAGTCATTAATTTTCACTAATGCATAACAATTCATGTTTAGGTGGGCAATAAAAACTTCACACCTTAGTATATTTTCCACTGTTGCTAATGAATTGGAGCACATTCACAACACATTGATTGGCCATATAGAGTATCAGCTTGTTTATTAAATTGATTTCTTCAAGATACATAATTATTTACGACGTCGACGCTGAAGGGAAAATGTGATGTTGCTCCATCGGAATGTCTCCTCTATTCCCTGCCAAAGCTGTGCTGGAAACACTTTGTGGAGAACCTGCAGATATGAAGAATAGCTAATAATTTACTTAAAGGGAAAACACATCTGGCTGGCTTGCTGAGGCAGAGGTTAAAAGTGTCCAAAACGAGGCCACCGTTCCTTGCCAGTTGCAGGCTGAGAATAGGCCTTAATGTTAAACAAAAAATCTTTACTACAGGAAATAGGCCTGTTATCGTGATATAACCATTAGCCTTGGCTAAAAGCCAAACTGAAATCGCCACTTGTTTACTATTTTTGAGTAAGGCCAAAAGTTTACAGATATATGAATCACAAATCCTTTCCCAAGCAAACACGCTGAATGGGATGTTTATTATTAGTTTCATGGCCAAAAACTAAAGTAAATACACTGAACAAGTGTGAAAAAGACAAGTTTGGTTTTGTTTGAGGGCTTAGTCGATGATCTGAATAGTGTTACTCCGGCCCCCTGTGCTACTGAAGAGTGAATCCAATCCAACTTCAGATATTAGCTTCAAACACGTAGAGTAGCCTGATTAGCAAGCATCTCTAGATAAATGTATACATGCAGTATGTGAAGAACGGCCGGTCTAACACTATTCAACCCTGTAAATGGAATCCTTTTCTGGAAGGTTCCACTGTAGTTTAGTGGACAAACTCAAAAAGGTTATGAGAGCAGTAAAGTAAAAAATATAAAAAACACAGACATTGAGGAACCCACAGTGTGTGTGTATGTATGCGTGTGTGCGTGTGTGTGTGTGTGTGTGTGTGTGTGT
>JAODUK010033025.1:0-18376 GCA_027564635.1 Typhlichthys eigenmanni
TCTCTATCTCTCTCTCTCTCTCTCTCTCTCTCTCTCTCTCTCTCTCTCTCTCTCTCTCTCTCTCTCTCTCTCTCTGTTTATTACAGAAAATGACAACCATGTACAGTACAGTACTGTAGGCTCTGTTTTACACACAGATGCTCGCACACACTGGGTTATTAGTGCAGGTGTGCGTGTGCGTGCGTGCATGTTTGTGCGTGTGTGTGAAAGCTGCCAGGGGCTCAGTTTGCATGGCTCTTTGATGTCACTGAGTTGTGTGAGCAAACACAAACATGCACACGCATGCACACTCATTAACTAGACATCCTAACCAACTACTGTGCACATGCATGCAAACCAACAGACACTATAAAGTAACTCAACACAACTAGTCAGCTTGCTTGTGCGCACACACATGCACACACTTGCATATATTCTCCCCTCTCTCTCTCTCTCTCTCTCTCTCTCTCTCTCTCTCTCTCTCTCTCTCTCTCTCCTCTCGTCTCTCAAGGGGGGCTTGGTGATAATGGGGCAGGGGTTTCTGCTAATATAGAGATTTTTTAAAGAGGGCAGTGTCTAGCTGACACTGCTAATATTGCATCTGAATGCAATCTCCCAGGCCTCAGCCTAACACACGCAGTGTCTGCCTGCACACCTTCTAGTTGGTTCCGTATCAAACACACATTATTCACTGGAATTAAATGGGATGAGTTAAGCAGATGGTATTTATCTATTTCCTGGGAGGTCAAGAGGTGTGGGAGATGCCGGGGATAATCACAGCCAGGCCAGTGTCTTCATTATGTCTAAATGAGGTGGGACAGAGTGAACAAATACATACACATGGAGGCCATTCACTACTTCAAATTCATAACCCCATTAAAGTGGACTAGAGCCATTTTCAGAACAAATATGACCAGATCTACCCTCATTACCAGCGGAGTGAGCGATCTCAAGGCAGACAAAACGAAAGAGCTTTGCATATTAACTCACTCAATAATATGCGCGCGCACACACACACACACGCACACTCGCATGCGCACGTGGAAGATTCAAGTATCATTTTAAGTATTTAATATAAATGCAGTTATATATCTTCTTGTATGACTTCTCTGAGCATCTGGCACACATTTGCAGTGGCTCTGCGTGTGTGTTTGCATCTGTGCGGCTGTGCACATGAGTGTGCATGTGTGCTTGTGTCTGTGTGCGTGTGCGTGTGTGCGTGTCTCAGAGCCTCCAACCAACCTCTGCTAACAAGCATATGTTAATTATGTAGGAGATCACAAGCAGGTCGTCCAGTACTGATACTAAAAAGGAGCGAGACACATTACTGCAGGGCATATATGGGACAACACCATCCTCCCCTCTGCTTAACACCCCAAACCACTCCACATACCCTCCCACCTCCAAATCACACCATGTCCCCTTAATAACATAATACCAATCCACCCTCTCTACTTGGTCTTTTCTAAACAACCTGCTTTAAAGATACAATCTGAGTTATCCAGTTTAGTTTAGTCTGTGGTGGGTGGTGGGAATTGTGCCAGTGGGGCATTTATACTAGTTTTGTGTACCATTCATGGTTGCCCTAACACTGCTTTTTGACATAAGATGAATATCTTGATGTCTCATCTAGATCATCTTAAATTAAACATCAGAACTGCTAATGAAAATGCTTTCATAAATAGCAAATCACATTATTAGTTTACCACTACTGATTCATGTATTTTATTTTGTATTTTGTATATATTTCCGAAAATCTTTTTAATTTAATGTATCTTGTTTCTAAAATGTACATGCCTTAGTAAAATGATTACTGTAATATAGTATTTATAACTGAACCAAAGGTTTTATACATCTTTATATTTGCCTATAAAATGTAAGATGTATGTGAGTGTTTTGAAAGTCGTCCTGAAATAAAATGTATTATTTGTATTATAATTAGCATAATAATAATAATAATAATAATAATAATAATAATAATAATAATAATTATTATTATTATTATTATTATTATTATTATTATTATTATAAATAAAAAAATAATTATAATAATAATTATAATAATGACAATTACTATAAATATATTTATTTTGGACATATTAAACATATTAAAAGTCAAGTGAAATGAAGATTAAAATATTTAAAGCGATGGCTCCTTTTATGTTGTTTTCTCATTATTCCGACAGAGGGCGCTGTCATGGTGCTGCCTGTTAAGGTACAAGATGTACCTCGGCTTTCTGGGGAGTTCACTGTTTTTATTTACTATTATGGTAAATATAACCTGGTGTTCCATGATAGGCCTTGCCTGTTATCACATGCTACCTTCTTACAGCGCTATAACTTAGTTTGCTGTTTACATTTGCTGTTGTATTCTGTCAAGGATTCTAACATGTTTACATTGTTGACAAAGGTATGTCTGCATAGCTCATGTATTTGTTTTCTCAGCAGCTGTTCACTCACACACCACATAAACAGTATTCCTACTGTGCAGTGTTTTTAACTAAACAAAAAATATATCGTTACTCTCTGGATTATGTACATTTGAGTGTGTGCTTCTTTTCTTTCACTTCATTTTATAAATGTTTTGATCATTAATGGATATAAAATATATCTATAGCCTACATTAATTCTTAGTTATGACGATGAAACAGTTGGAATGTATCTTTTTAAATATCTTGACCCATGCTTCCTTTCCACTACTGTGGTGCTTATCATTCAGCAGGGAGGACCGGCTCCAGAGTGTGCGTGTGCGTGTGCGTGAGCGTGTGTTTTTACAGTATGTACACTATGTGTGTATGTGTGTGTGTGTGTTAATGAGAGCGTGCCACACAGACCGTGACACTCACTGCGCTACATGCGCAGCTGGTGGTGGGCTGGTCACTTCTGATAACGACATAGCTCTCATTCTCACACATACTCTATCTCATCACCCATCATCACCCATCAGCCGCTATCTCTCTCTGCCCTCCGACGTTCTCGCTACCTTCTTTAAACATTAACTACTAAACTAACTAAAATCCATATCTCAAATATGTTCACCTACTTTGTGTCTTTAGTTACTACTAAAAGCTTGGTGAGTTTCGTTTATGGGTTTAAGGTCCCTCATTCATCTGAGTCACTCGTTTTTTAACCCCTAGCTTCCTATTCTTTATTGGAAAGGAAGTTACGAAGACCGCAAGTTGACCTACAGACAGTACATCTTAACTCGGCTTCAGAATTAAAGGGACCCTCCTCGATCTGTGCCCGGAAATTTGGTTTAAACCAGTGTTACAGAAAAGTTGTTTTAGCTTGGAGCTGTACGTAAGCGCTGAGCGGCTGGTGCTGATATTAAACTCCTCTCCCCTATAGCACTCTCAAAGATATCTACCCCTGCCCTTGAAGCCATGTTTAAATAGAAATAGTGAGCTGGAGTTACAGTGTAACTACTTGCTATGGGCGATACAACACAATTCACTACTGTATCTTTAACCAGTCATATGGAACACATTCAGCCAATAGGCTGTGAACCACACAAATATCTGCCTGAAATATTAGTGACAGCGATGCTGAACTGTTATATTTAAGATAATGAGTGTGAATTACTATTCATAATAGTAAAAAATGATTTAATATTCATGATCCTCCACGACCTAGCCTGGCTGCTTCCACCCAACTATTGCTGTCAGCTAAATCTTTGCTGAGTTCGTAAGAATTCACAAAGCACATTTTCAGTCACCAGCTGGCACCAACTTGAATTTCAGACAGTGACCAAACAAAAGAGATGTTTAAAGTCACACACATTTATATATATATATATATATATATATATATATATAATCAGAATGCCATACAGGAAAGGATTAATAAAATATACAGTATATGAAGAACAATTTCTGTTAGTTAACGAATGCCCTATATGCTTGAATGTGGTCCTCTGCTAAGCATTTATGGAAATATTTTCCCACCAAACTCTTCGTCTCTATATATCTAACCCCCCCCCCCATCCTAAGACTCTCTACACACAGAATAAAAATGGTTCTTCAAAAGGCCTTGTGGTGCTACGAAGAGCAATCACCTAGTAAAGAACCATTTTATGTATGGTTCTACATGTATGTCATATGGCTCTTTATGGAACCAGAAATGGTTCTTCTATGGCATCACTCTGAAGAACCAGAGTGTAGTAGGAGCTGTGGTGCTTTGGAGTGACATCACTATTTCTCACGCTCTGTGTCTTCCCCATCTTCCTTTTATGTCCCCCTGTGTTCTCATCCTCTGTCTTTGTCCCCGAAGACAGTGGTAGACATGCTGTGGCTTTCCTGACCCAAAGCTTGTTGCTATTTGAACTCAAACAAAACAAAATTATCTCTCCTTTCAATGCCATATATGGGTGCTCCCTCAGTACAGTATATAGTGTAGAGACAGTGTTGTGTGGTGCGGTCTGCACCATGTTGTATGTGTTTTCATTTAGAGTACAGAGCTGTGTAGAAATACAGGATTGCACGCAGAGCGGAGAGCTAGCAGATTGTGAGGCGCTATTAGCTTACATTTGTGAGGAGCTATTATCTTACAATTGTTTAAAGGGACACTCCTAAAATTGTGACCTGCAATTCCCCCTTGTGGTTGAAATCAGCATTGCAAAAACATTGTGCGCTTTGGTTTAAAACTCCCCTCCTGCGCGGCTGTGTAGCTCACACCATTCTCTAGCCCTTCCCAATACACTGTGTGTGTGTGTGTGTGTGTGTGTGTGTGTGTGTGTGTGTGTGTGTGTGACAGTTGTGTTTCCAAACCTAAAACCGTGAGCTGGGTCATTGATGTTTTGTTCTCGTTATACATTGTGTTTATATGTATTATATATTTGTATAGAGTTCTGTCAAGCAGTTAGTTAATGTCTTCTTCTGTGCTGTCCTGCTGAATCACGCTTCTCTATGTCTGACGGGGTAGAGAGGTGGGGGTGTGTAACGTTATGTTTTCATTATGACATCCTAAAGGTGTAGTCAGTGGACTAAAGGTTAACCAGCGTCTGTTAATGGAGACTACGTTGTTAATGCGCATTCTGTAGTGCGTATAGCGCTCTGGCTTCAGCTGTGTGACCAGTCCACCAGGACGCTGACAGATGGCCCGGTGGGAAACCAGATGCAGAGAAGACGCCGGGGACCGTGTTAATGGTTGCACAGGAAAGAGGGGCTGTGGGAACAGGGAAGGGGGGTTGTCATCTGTCCATGAGGGGGAACAGAAGAGTATGAGAAAGTGTAATAAACTTCACAGTGGGGTCCCGTTGATGCATTGAATAAGCTATAGTATAACATGACAGCCCACTGACTGAGTTAATAATGGCACAGTGGCACAATAGCTGGGACCCTAGCCTATTCATAGCGATATTATGTATTGAAAATAAATCAGGGCACTTTAAATTATTAAAATTATTTAAATTGCATTTTTCCACGTGAAAGACAAAACAGAATGGTATTCATATATGCATGCGATTATGCAGAAACGTGGGATATATATTCATATCACACTTTTAATATTATATAGTAATTCTTAAAATCCTAGACTCATTTACAGCTATGGGATACTCTATTATATAGTTCTATGGATGCAACAAGGTTAAGCTAATATTGCACTGTTGTACCGCGTTTCCATATTATTATGGGCGTGGCAATGAATGTCAATCAACGAAATCGCAAAGTCGTGGCCACACCCACTCTTCCTTATTTCCTGCACCCGCCCCAAAAGATTGACAGCTCCCACCGCTCTCTCACTAGCTCGTGTTCGTCTTTCAGTGGATGTTGACGAGCCCTCCCGAGCGTTGTGTCGTCGGATATATTTCAACTTTTTTACTATTTCACCGGAAAACCAGTGTACGGGGTTAGTATCGAAGGTTATGAGAGGAGAGGGAGCGCTCCAGATAAAGTAACAAAGGAGGGGTATCTCTATATTTCATGGCTGCTGGTGATGGTGCCCAGCTGCCGGCGACAATAGCGGCTAGCCGGAGCGTGGAGAAGGCGCTCGAAGAGGCTGCTGCGAGCGGGGCTCTGAACTTGTCCAGCCGCAAACTGAAAGAGTTCCCTCGGACCGCCAGGAACTACGATTTGTCGGACATAACGCACGCAGGTGAGGCTGCCTCCTTCTGTATTCGGTTATGTACCAACGGGGTGACAATGTATGTGGCACGTTGTCGAGCTGGGGATGGACAGTGTTGTGCTGCGCATTATAGTCTTTTGTTTTATTGCCACCTGCGTTTCCTCGGCTTTCTTCAGGGCTGCATCAGTGCAGTGAATGTGGAGCACAACGTTGTATAGCCTAATAATGAACCATTCGTCAGCCAAGCCCACTTCCTCAAGAGTTTTCTTTCTTTTTTTTTCTTTTTTTTTATACACAGATACCGCCAAAGTTGTCACCGTTCTCAAATGCGTAGCCTATCTTGACATCCTGTATGGTTTCATTATTTTGAATTTGGTTGTGATTAATTCTGACAGATATATTTTGTTTGCACATGTGGGCCGGCTTATTGCTCATTTGTTATGAGCTATTATTTAATACTCCCTGAAATGACAGAAATAGAAATTAGATTATTTCAAACCTAAACTTTATTAGTCTACTTTACAAATGTATCTATCATCTTGATGTCATTTTTTTATACTGCATTAATAATTAGTAGGCTAATGCAAAGCTGTTGATGACATCGCTTCTGTTCAATGGGTGAAGTTGTTGGTAAGACCGACTGACAGACAGACATTGTCTAGTCTATGTAGTGTGTTTGACATTCAAGAAAACTATATTGGCCCCATCCCCAGGGGCTGAAATAAATCCGGATGCCCCCTCCCCAAATAAAGTGAGCCTCCTTTCTTTCTCTTTGCTCTGATAATTATGTCCATCTGTTCAGAGGGACCCCACGCTTGATTTTGTGGAATGGGGAGCCCTTGAACATACGCTGTAGCACACGCCTGCTGTATGGGTAACCCGGAGGTGATCAATATGGAAGTGATGCAGAGTGAACCCTGTGTCTCTTGTCTTCCATTAAACCAGGAGAAGTGAAACAGCCATTGGCCAAACGTTTATTTTTATATGAACATTAATCTTAATGGCAGGAAGTCATAGTGTAAATTGCGATGCAGACCCTTTTATATGTGTTTAGATTTGGTCTCTGCTTTTATCTGGGATGCTTGTTGTTCCACTCTTTAGCATGAGTACCAGAGTTGTTTTTACAATGACTAGTTTCAATTTTTAAATTTGTATCTTTGGGTGTTATAACGTTGCGTAGTTTTAGCTTTGATGCAACAGCTTCTCGTCTGGTCTTTTGTGATACTTTCTGATATTGGTGGTAACTGGGAAGATAATTGCGTGTATTCAGTTTCGGCAAGAAACCCATCCCAGTTTTTTCATCCATTAACAGACATTATGTCAACCAATGTGTCTGGTAGTGGTGATGACATTGTAAAAGCTTGTCTCTTTCTGCATCATTTTCACAGTGTGTGTGGAGACCGTTCTTGATGATTCATAAATGGGTTCAGAACAAAGGCTGACGTGCTTGCCTGCCAGTTGTCATACTGTATGTTTTAGAATAACGAATCAGCTAAATGACTTATGTAATTGTACAGTAATAGAATAACAACAAACAAACAATCTTTATGGAGGATTGACTTGACAAAGTGTGACAATTGTTTGAAAATATGGTGTCAGTAGCTACTGAGGTCAGGGTACTGGCCTGAGCGTGTACCTTGTAACACTGCCATGTATGATACCCTGTCCAAACTACACCTGACCTTCACACCAAGTTAATAACTTTAAGGTCATATTGTACGCATGCACGCAGTCATGCAGAGGGCGGATGAAAAGAGTGGATTATTGTATTGAGGCTAGTCTATCTAGAGGAGGCCTGGGAGGCGTTTTAGAATAACAGTAGCCCCCCTTCCCCCTCCCTGTTGGAGCCGTTTCCCCTCAGGAAGGTCAGAGGTACACGCGCACACACACACAGACACAGACACTCTGGGCTGGAGACAACAACCCAGAGTGTGTTCTGCCAGTAGCACCAATCTATAAAAGAGAACAAAGCCCTGCTGTGTGTATTGGCGTTCACCCACCGGATCCTACTGAGGAGACCCTCGAGTTGTCTTATTGTTGTTCCATCGGGAGAAACAAACTAACAGTTTGAAGCCTCCTGAAGCCAGTATTCCAATGCAAGTGATTTTAACAGGGATTTGCTGTCAACGTTCATCCTGCATTATTGTTGCGTTACCCAGACAACACTGTTCCCCACCTTTTTCCCTGGCTGAGGGAGAGAGAGATTAATAAATAGTTTGTGTTGCCTGGATCTCCACTCTCATATGCCCTCCTGGGTCTCCTAGAGACAAGGGCTTCTTGTTGAGAAGGTGGGGCTTGGGGTGTGGGGGCAGGCAGGCGAGCCAACAGACTCCCTCCATACCACAACTAAGCACCCCAGCAGCTGAGACGTAGAAATAATAAAAGTGTGTGTGGAGCGTAGAGGAGGGGGCTTCCACTTCTCTGATTGTCACCATGTTCCCGTAAAGAGGTTACAACACCCGTGCCGGGACGTCCTCCTATATTCTCTGTGTTCTCTAAGAGCCCCCTCCCTCCCTATTTGAGTCATTCTCTCGGTCTGTCTCTTTCTCTCTCTATCTTTCTTCTGTCTCTCTTCTGTGCTTGTGATTGTCTTTCGGCCTGTAGTGCATCTGGGTTACGTTTATGACGGACGACTTTACTTTAAAGTATTGTCAGCTATTGTAAGCTGACAATACTATTGTATACTATTATACTATAGTCGTTCAGCTATTTAGATATACTAATACACCTTTTGTCAAATTCATGAAATATCTCCTTCCATTTCTAGCTTACCGTTCTCTGTGTGTGTTGAAATAATCTGATACTTCTGCACAGCCCTGGCTCCATAGATGGGAACATAAAGAAAGTGGCGAACATCGCTCACATCAACAAAGCCGCAGCACTACGCATTGCTTCACAATGCATTTTGATGTGTGAGGAGGTGCAGCGGAGGACCATGGAGTGATTATGTTTTGATTTGAGGTCGAAGTTGGCAAGAGATTTGGAGAATGACTAACCCTTTACCTTACAGAGTTACAGAGTAGCATCTTATATCGCGGTGAGACCTGTGGGTAAAAGACATCCTTTCTTGATCACTCAAGTTATCAGAAGTGATTGTTTGGTGCTTCCTGGTTGATAATGCAGCAGGAATGCACTTCAGCCCTTGTGTTTACACTACACAACATGCTTATTATTATAATTATTAGACTTATTATTATTATAATTATTGTTATTTTAAAAAATGGTCATGTCCACCCCTAATTAAAGCCTCCCACACTTCATCTTGAGTTTTTCTGTCACAATGTACACTGTGCTGAAATGCAGACATGGCCCTAGGCCTGTACTTGCAGTCTGCAACAATGTGGATATTCTGTGTGTGTGTGAGACAACTCAAAATAAATGTAAAAGTGTTTTAACAAAGACTGAAATCAAACGACTGCTCTTCTCGACCCACCGACGCACTCCATTTTGTCTGGCCCTGTTTCTTGCTTTCAGCATTTCTTTGCTACAGTAGCTCTCTCCCTGATGTCAACAAACCCGCTAGCTCGTATCAGAGTCACCTTCCTGGCCCACTGATATCGGGCCGCTGTGAGAAGCTTTTGCTAAAGGCAATGCACTCTGGCTGTAATGATCTTGTTGTTGAGCAAGCCCTGCCCTGGACACATTGTGAACTCTGTCTGTGTGTGTGTGTGTGTGATCTCACCATAAGGATATACTCTGTGAGTTGTTTACATCTGTTCTGTGTCATTACTGTGCACACGTATGCACAGTGCAAATCTGTGTCTCTCTGTGTGTGTGTTCTTGAGAGGCGCCGGATGTGGGCTGCCTGAACGCTCATTTTAACTTCTGCTTTCCTCTCCCTGTCTTTTTTTCCTCCCTCTTATTGCCTCACCACGCCTGCCTGTTGTGTCATGCACTGCTATGCAGATGAAGCAAAGGTCGTGGTTCCCTAATGGCATTACAAATATGTAAACATAAACATGATATTTTGTTACAGCTTTTTTAAATATATGTGCCCCCTTCCCCTCATATCATTTAGTGGTTGTCAATGAGGGGATTTGACTGCTATAGTCAGACAACACCTTATCAATCCCTGAGTGAATGTTTAGCTTGTGCAGTAGCAGAGAGTCAACGTGACTTTCTCTTAGATATACTGATCTGTCTTTTCCCCTCACAGAGCACAGCAGATGGTGAGGGAGTGTGTGTGTGTGTGTGTGGGGGGGGGTCCCTCTCTTCTCCCAGGGGAGGTAACGAGAGAGAGGGAAGGCAGGCAAGGCACCCCGGTCCTGCATTGCAGTCACCAGTCTGTCAGTTCACTATCCATAAACAAATACTGTTTACTGTATCGTACAGTGGCAGGCAAACCGCCTGGTTCCACACTATGCCTGCTGTGTATCATCCAGCCGCCCTTGTTTTCTTTTGTAGCCTAGCTCTCCTCCTAGATTGTCTCTGAATCACAGGGAGAACAACAAGTTGTCTGGCAACCACATGTAGACAGGTTTCTTCTGACAAGTAGAGGCATGGCGGCCTCCACGCCAGGCCCAGTTTTGACGGACCTGACCAGCTAGTTGATCAAAGTCTTATGATTGGAAGATGCTTTGATTTAGAAGTGACATATTTGAAATAGGATAGATATTGTTCACCTTGAGGTAGGTCAGAGTAATTACAATGTTTGAATTTAATTGGAGAAGTTTGTGTCGCATTAAATAGTGTGTGTGTGTGTGCGTCAAAAACAAAATGTGAAAAATAATGGAATATGTTACACAATGTGGCCACCAATGGGAACAAGTAACAGAGCCCTCTTTACTTTGCCAGTGTTGATCCGGACTCCTACTGGCTAGCCATTAGGTAACTAGGCCTGCATCACAGCCCTCGTCTCCCCAAGTTTTTATCCTTTGCCCCTGTGTATACATTACAGGAGCGTGTAAGTTATCTGATGGTGTGGAGCGCTGTACTGCTCAGTAAATAATGGAGAGCTGGGGCCCTGCTCTTGCCTTCATGCTCTCCCTCTGACTTATGTAAGTCTGCGGAGCCATTTAACTCCTACGCTTGAATCTGGTGTGTCCAGATGGTTGGTTCACTGACGCTCTCGCCACATGAGGGAGCTGGCAGGGGGGGCTCCGGTCCTGGTACGGGATGCTGTGCATGTGCGTGAATTTCGGCCCACCACGTTGGGCTGTGAAGCTTTTAGCTCAGCAACTTCAAAGAGTGTTGCCACAGAATGGGATAATGAATTCTAGCGATAACAAGACTGCAGCAACCCTTCTTTAGCCCCCCGTCTGCATTTTGTTTTGCACAGAAACAGATGAGGACTCTGTTAAGTGTGTGTGTGTGTGTTGGCTTACGCATCTGTTTTCCATTGGCGCGGGCGCTAGCAGGCTAACTCGTAACACGGAGACGCAACACTTGGCTGTTGATGACGACATCACTGATCTGTCATCAGGCCTCACCCACTGTACTTTCCGGCTACCCCTCTGTTGCAACATTATCGGCCTTTACACCTTGTTGTCTTGTACAGCCAGAAACCAAGGCAAGTGGCAGACTTTCTGTTTTGTTTTGTTTTTGTGCCATCTGGCCTACTGTAGTATGTGTTTTCCCGTTTGTCATCTTTGAGTTCAGGATTTGACAAATCTCACTGTAGGGAAGCTGTGTTGTCTGTGAACTGTTTAATAAGGTAGACATTTGTTTTGGGGATTAATCAACATCCATTCCATACTATTTTTAGTCTGGCATGGTTTACGAATGCATACTTAATCCATGCGAGAGTCACTCCTTCACCTCTGAAGCACTTCCGTGATGGAGATCGGACTTCCCCACTCTGCCCCAGTTTGTGTACTGTGGTTCCACTTTTGCATGCGTATTCGGGGCAGGTTTTCATAGGAGAACTAAATCCTGGCACTGTGGAGGACTGGCTGAGAGGCATCTTAGAGGGAGGGAGGGAGGGAGGGAGGAAGAAAGGAAGGAAGGAAGGAATACTTTGATAAGAGAGGTTTGTTTTCATTTTTTTTATAATTACAGTTAATTTATTTCTCTCCCCTAATAACAGCAAAGCACATGGCTTCCTAAACATTAAATAACAATGTATAAGATGAGCTAAGATATCATACATACAACACTACATCTAGACATAACGTTTATTTCACAATTCTGTAATGATCAAGCCTAGGGATGTCCCCCTCCCCCAAATGAGAGCCGCTGCATTAAAAGAGATGGTTAACTCAACTGATGAATGGTGAAGGACCTCGGGGATCTTAGAGGCCAGTGTAATGCTAATGTTAAGGGTGGGGGGGGGGAGTGTCACGGTTACTGAGAAAGTATTAGGTAAGGCCCTGGTTTCAGTATGGACTGGAGGGACAAACGAAGCGAGAGTTTCGTGCAGGCTGATATGCAAAGGGGACGCAAATGGTACAGGCAGAGCTTGCAAAATCAGGATGATTACAGCAGGCTGGTGATATGATGATGGAGTACAAAGTACAACCAATGTCAATTAATTTGTCTATCTGTCAGTGTGTCTTCTTGGGCTGGAGCAGGCACAGATTGGCTAACCGGGAGCACCGGGACAATTCCCGGTGGGCCGGTCTGTTTTTTTAGGCAGCGAGGGCCGGTATTGTCATGGCACTGGGTTGAAATGAATGCTGTCCCTAGGCTGCCTGCACTGCACTCACAGCAACCCACTCATTTTTTTATTTCATTTTATTTTACTGCACACCCACTCTCTTTATTGATTATTTCCTTCTGGTTCGCAGCCTGCAGGTTAATTATGACATAATTATCTTCTGACTTCCCCAAACAGCGGCACTTCTCAAAATAATTTTTGTAAACTTCTGTCAGTGATGTTGGAGAATGCAAGCAAAAGCAGAACGCGCATGGCGGTGCTTAAAAGGCAAGAATAAAAAAAGCTCTGAAAACTGAATGTAGGCTACTAATCTGAGCATATTTTCCTTAAAACCAGCGAGAGTAGCCTACACCAAATGAAGATGATGAGACGGCCGGTACATAACATTAAGATAGTTATAAGCAGTGCAAGATGCTGGCGCCCATGCAAAACAATGTTGTCTACAAACCACCGTTCTTGTAGCTCTTGCAGCCTGTAGTCCAGTTTAGCACCAGGCCCAGCATGTGCAAGTTGGACTGCTCATTAAATGAATATAGCCTAAGAATTGGAAGCATGAATAGCCTATTAATGAAAAGTATAGTGTAGGTTACACCTGCTCAATTGAAAAATGCATTTATGAAACTGACTTGACTATATCTGAAATTTTATAAAATGGGGAAATTTGAACTTCAAGCTAAACATCAAAACAGTTGCTCCATGCTCCTCTGCAGCGGCGACGTCTCACATGTTGAAATGCATTGTGCAAACCGTAGTTCTATGGCTTTGTTGATACGAGCGGTGTTCGCCACTTTGTTTATGTTACTATTTACGGAGTCAGGGTTGTTTAGAAGTGTCAGATTCTTTTTTTCGACACGCACAGAGAATGGTAAAATAGCTAAATGCAAGGAGATTATTTGGTGAATTTGACAAAGGGTATTAGCTTTCATTTAGCTTGTAATAGCTGACGATATATTTTAAGATACTGTATTAGTAATTGTGATGAAGTGTTACTAGTGACCCATTGTTTTTTTTTGTTTTTTTTTTTTTTTTAATCGAAAGGCAGTAAATATACAAAGCCCACAATTGAAAAGTTAAAGAATAGGATAAGTCATATGAAATAAGCCTGCATATTTTGCTATTTTAATTGTTTCAATCAAACATGCTTTCTATGTCACATATCCGTAGCTGTAGCCTACCTTCCAGATTGCGCTGCAAAATAAAATAAAAATAAAATACATAAATAAAAAACAGTCATGATTTTTCAGTTTTCTCCGCCATGAGTTGACTTCATCCAGAGTTTTTGTTTCTCTGTGCAAGATATGTAGAGGGATCTATGTATTGACGCCATGATTGACAGTGCACGTCCCTGTTTGTTTTGCTCACGTTTGACACGCGAGGTTCCCTGGAAATGCCACTCTGAAATCATTTGGGATAATCGCCATGTGTATGGTCCTGCAACTTGACTGAATCGTCTAGTGTGTGGTTATGTAGGGGAAAAAATTTGGAAAGAATTTGGTAAAATCTGTTGTTATGTCTGTGATACTCAACGTTTTTTAAATCGGTTAAGATTTTAAAATCCTGTAGTGTGGGGCCAGCAGCTGTCACGGCCACTGTACCACATCCTGTTTCATAGCAACATGCAAGCAGACTGTTGTCATTGGCAACCATTTTGATTGGTGTTATAAATAAAAGTAATGTTGGGTCTGCTGGGTAAATCTACAATGAATTATTTTAATATGCATGTTATTTAACTTAGTTTTGTGCAATTTTATGTTCCATACATCAAAGAAGATCAAAGTATTTAAAAGTATCTTCTGCAGATTAATTGGGCCTGAAAAGTTCCCTTGCTACAACAATGTGAAACAAGGAGCTTTAATACAAATGGCATCACCATCCCCTTTAATGTAAATAATCCAGGCACGGACCAGTATTGCACAACTGTAAATAAATAGGATGTATGTAAACTTGCTCAGACTGCAAATGAAAATAAACTTTAAGATAAATCTGGTCACAATAATCTCTATTGTATTTCATACAATAGAATGTATTTTACGAATGTATTTTACAAATAAATTGAGTAAGGAAAAAACATGTATATCAAAATCGGTATTTAGAGAATCGATACAGTATCGCGCACCGTAATATTGCGATTCTCCGGTGTATCGATATTTTCTTACACCTCTATTAATGACTGTACATGAGAATGTTTGTTGCTTAACTTGTAGCATATGTCATGCTTATTTCTTAAACGTCTTATTTCTTAAATGAGACCGTTATAGTCTACTGAGCATCAACATGACTCAGCTCTAAGGGACGGGGGAGAGCCGGAAACATACGGAATATGGGTAATGTTTCAGCAGTCCTGACTGTTGCTGGAAGCTCGGTCCACCATCGTGGTGCCAGGACAGAAAACATTAGAGACTTTGATGAGCTTCGATGGGATCTTGTAGCGATGGCAGTGCCAGCCAAGGTCGCCAAATTCTGTCTGCACGGACTGCTACTGCTTAAATTTCATATTCGCCTGCAGATGTAATCTTCCATATATTCTGACATACTCATTTGCATGTTAGCTTGCATGTTAGCAGGGCTTGTGATCTGAGATTGAAAATTCAATTGAACCAATAGGAGCTCTGCAAGATCTGCAATAGCCAATGGCAGTCTGTGTTGAAATTAGACCTAGGGCTGTCGCGATAATCGCAATATTGAAACGATACGTGGCAAGCAACCGCCATTACCGCAATGTTGACATTTTATTTTTTTCATGAGTCTAGTCCATCGAATATGACGTCTGATCTATGGCGTGTGCACTATCGAAGCACAAATCCCCCCAGCCACGTATTAGCTGGTTGTAGCCTCTTATAATACATCCATGGTTGTAGCTTTTGAGAGTGTATGTATTTACGACACTCCGACATTACGCTTTACAACGCTTTACTACAGTTTAGTAAAGCGCTGTATTTAGTCTGAAAAGCGCACCATGCAGCGCTCACACTTTCGAGTGATTCTTTTGGGACATGTCTTTCGTGTGGGAAATACAATGGAATATGTTGTCCCCTAACCTTTTGGGTTATTCAACCGAAAACAGCCTACTGTACCATCACTTCTTTCTGTCTACATGCTACCTAAATCAAGACGGTGTAGGCTACGCTTAGCGCGCCATAGGCTTTTGATCTTGCGCTATTTAAAATGCTTTAAATGAATTAGTCATATTGTCCAGCTGATATTTTGGCAAACATCTGCTGGACAAAGTTATACGTGATTGTCTACGTAGTCAGAACACCAGTACTAAACTGGTAGAAAGCCTATGCTGTTTCGCAATTGTCTCACCACGGACTGAGATCACTTTGCCTAAATGGCCCAAAATCATATTTCAGAAACTCTGTGCCACGAACTTGACCATTCAAAACAAAAACAATAATATGGCGATAATACCGCAGACCGCGGTAATGGGCCAACCTAAATCACCGCATGTACATTTTCTTCACCGCGAAAGCCGTAATTAGACCCCATCTCTCTTCTTACAGACCAGACAGTTAACTTGGATGTGTTGACTAGTGTGCAGGCTTAAACAATGGAATATCGAACACGTTATTTATTTATTTATTTTTATTTTTTTTATTTATATAGAGAAAACACGTTCAAAGGGCAAATCCGCATGCAAAAAGCTAAAAATAGAATATTTCAAACTTACAACAAACCTACACATGTAATGAATACCCGAATAGTCAAGTATTCTGGTCCAGCCCTACTGAATTCTTTAATGAACGTGGAAAGTTCCTGGATGCATGCTCTAAAATGCATTCCTTCACAGGCACCTTTTTGAATTTGAGAGGATACTACCCCCACCCCCACCGCCACACACATGCACGCATACCTTGTGATGACCTAACCCATTTTTTTGTTGAGTCATCCCGTTTCACCTTTTTTTCATCCTGGTTGTGCTTTCATTCCATTGTGTGTAGCCTCGTACCGTTTCTCATTCACTCTGCCCTTCCCAACTCACTCTATTTCTTTTCATTAAGGCACCTCCCCCTCTTAGAACCTGATATGTTTGAGTAATTAATTTGGTTGTGAACACCCACATACTCTACTGTACAACCAGGTTTAATAACAGACTGGTCGAGAGGATAAAGAAATATAATTAAATCTCCAATCTTGGCATACTGGTTCCCTGACATTTTTGTACCTAAATCATCACCACATCCGCTGAACTATAGAGTCACATGCTGTGAAACACACTGTATTTGGTTCAGACACAGATAAGTGAGCTGTGTAAGCATATGTAATCATAACAAACAACAACACACTGTCACCACCCCCAAAAACATGGAGCGCCACACACATCAACAGTGAGCGTAGGTGCTAGTCCAAGGTGCTAGTCCAGTGATTCCCTCTACTAGCTAGCCTATACTGTCTCAGAGCAGGTAGGCCTGTTTGTTCGTAGAGGGAGTCAGGGTTTCCTCAGAGTTGCAGGTAATCCACTTGCCTCCATCGCTTCTTCTAAGAGCAGGAGGAGGATTTGTCTTCTCGCACTGTCAAGACCGGACAGTTTGACTTCAAGCTGGTACTGTGCAGTTGACTTTGTTTGTCACATCATTCTGATGACTAGTCAGTAAACAGCCAGCCGCACACCACGGCAGTCGCCATGGCAACCAATCTACACTGCATAATAGTGAGAAGTCAGTCTTTTTATGTGCTACAGCCATGCTACGGCCATGCTACAGTATCAGTTTACAGGGCCTATGTTATGACGATATGTAAACTTGATATGGTTCAACACATTCATGTGCGACAAGTTTGACAGCATACATGCACTTTATTTACATTAGTCTTATTTTGGTAGTTTGATCTTGTTGGAGTTTCTGAAGTAAGCTGTGGCAGCAATTCATATAGGTTTCCTTGTTTGGTAATTCAGTTAGGTCTTAATGTGGGTCTTACAGGCAGGTTATTCAATATGACATTTTATTTTTTCCCTTGGTTTGCCTGAGCTTCCCTCCTGCGAGTTTCCTTGTGTGTTGGAGGCTTTGAGGTTTGTGTTTTCCAACTCATTCGAGGTTGACAGGTCAGCAGTGATGCAAGCCCCTGTAGCATAGCTCTGATGTGTAATTAGACCATGTTGTGTTGTGTATAATTACCCTTGGGGCTTATCAGAGCCAGAAACAATCCTTCATCTTTTAGGCTAATGGTTGGTCAAGGCCTAAGCTAATAATGTATGTCTTGACCGACCAACAATTTATGAAAAATACTACTAAGGGTTTAAATATATAGGAGAGTACATGTAGGCTATTACTTTTTTTTCTTCTATGCCTGCCTGCGTTGTGTGTGTGTACGCGCTTACTTCAGATTTAAGAGACCTCAGGTGTGTGTAAGTCATGGCCACTATGGTTACTTAACAGGAGGAGGTTGGTGGGTCAAACTAGGTCAACAAGGAATTAAGGTGCGATCCTATAATGGATTATTCGATCCCGGTGGAGGTAGATTGTACTTTGTGTGAGAGACACTGTAAGGCTTGATTCATAGCTGTGCAAACTACGCTGACTCAAGCACATTTTGCTACTCAAGGAGGGTTTGAGACTCTTATACTTGAATAGCTAAATGTGCTGTCCGCAAAAGCGAGCACAGTAGAATTCTATGGGATGTGTTTGCGTAGCTTGTCTATAAAACGGCACCAAAATATCGTACTTGCGTAGCCCTTGAGTTTACAAACTTGTCCACGGCACTAAAATACTGTACGTGCGTAGTCCTTGAGTTTACAAACTT